>JAQJVL010001096.1:157500-260933 GCA_035578905.1 Stictocephala bisonia | reverse complement strand
TGGACATAACTTGTTTATTTAAAACTGGGATAGTTATTTGATTTTTTTTTTTTTTTTTTTTTTTTTTTTTAGGATTAAGCAGATGAGTCATTGGTGGGTAAAGCCGGATATCCCCATAGTGATAGATGGGCACTATTCCTGAGTCCTGAGTAACTATTTATGGAAGAAAAATTATTTAAATAATAACCTACCCATGATTTCCGTATATTTTTATGCACTAAGACAGACTTCTTTTATATTCATAATCACATTAATTTTGATTATATATTTTTTTAAATGTACTATATTGGTCATATTTTGGGAATTTATTTCCTATAGTATAATTTAAAGAATATATCATCTCTTTTAATAGATTTAATTGTTTAGAAATTTTATTATAATTTAAAACAATTTAATTTTACTTATGTTTTTCAGTTACATGTAAAGTCGTATATTTTAATGGTTTATTTACAATTATAAAAATACACCGCTTATCATTAACCTACTGCTTGTCTGTGCTAGTTGTATTGTAAGCAGAGTTAACCTAACTGAATTTGTCACTAAAAGAACTAATTGGGATATTTACTTTTTACAGTAGTTAAAAGTGATGTTGGGAAAATTATTTTTAACGGTTAATTTTAATAATAATATAAAACAATTTCTCTTATAAAAGGGAATAGAACATTTCTGTATTATTAAATATTTTTAGTACTATCACCAATTTTAATTGAAATAAATAAATACGTTTTGCTTAAAGAAACGCTCACGAAACGGAAATTTAACACCATTTTAGTTTAAAGGAAAGTCGAAATTATTTGCGTAATGTCTCCTTAGCTAAAACAAGCTCTGGGGATATCTTCGAAAACGTAAAATTTTGAGTAAATTATTTTGTGAAAATATTCAATATTAAAGAATGTAACTACTTTATTACTAGTAAACCTTCGGCCATTATAAAACTAACAGATGCAATAAACAATATATGGTGTGTGGAATGTTAAATAAATAAGTCTTTATTTACCATATCATACAATATAAAAACAGAGGTATATAATTGTTAATATGTATATTAAGATTAACAAAATATCTTAACTGTCTACAATTATTATTGCTTCACCTTAACATGTAAATATTTATTAAAAAAAATAAAAGTACAATGTAATTTGAAAAATAATCGGTTCCCCTAGGCACAGCCCGATCGGTGTTACCACCATTACTTATCTATATAGAAGGAACGAAGAAAATCAACTGTCAAATAAAAAACATACAAACTTGGTAATAAATTAAATAAATATAGAAGCTACTGTAGCCTATTTTAAAACAATATAGGAGAATATTCATTAAATAATACAACGTTGTCATCTATTACCTAAATACACATATTGTACATACACAGTCATTGAACATAAACATATTTTTCATATACAACTTTTTTTTTATATAAAAAGGAGAGGCCAACCTCCTTCTTTACCTTACTCTGCCCATTCCTCATACATTATTGATCTGTGCGAGGAACTTAATCGGACAGTGTAAGGGGGTGAGCCAGTACAGTAGAAGGGGAATATTACTGATAAATCACTATTACTGAAAAATAACTAAACACACGACATTCACGTATAAATCTGGATTTAATAGAACAATTTTCTAAAAACCAACAGTATAAACTTTATAATATGCAAATAGTTCTAAACAATTAGATTTATGACTGTGTGAAGGGTCCATTATCAACAACACGATTATTAACAAGTGGTGTTTAATAGCCACATTTTTAGCCATCTCAAAAAGTCGTAGCTAGTATTATTCTGTATCCATACATTCTTAGTTCGATTGAATAGTGTCGGGACATCATAACTATAGAAATGTTTTAAAGTCGTCAGAAAGTGTCTTAGAACAGAGTTACGGAAAGTGCACTTCTCAATCCATAGTGCTTTATGATATTATCGTGCCCACTTCGCTAGATAGTAAATGTATTCAATACTCATAAATACATAAAGTTAATACACAATACGTATTCCTGATAATCTGAGTCGTACTTTTGAATTTATGTACTTGACTACCACTATTTATTTTATGAATGTACAGACAGATTAACTATTTAATACAACATTTTGTATCTCTAATAATTATTAAATATTTGTCAGTCCATTGTGGAGTAGTTATTGTAGTCCCATGTAAATTTAATGCTGTTTAACTGTAATGTTATTATATAATGATGTAGTAGCTGATGTCACTAACTAACAAAATTACGAGCACATACATTCATATTAGATAATATATCAATTATAATTAATTTTACAGAACGATACTACGTATGTTAGCTTATACTGGTTACATTTGGTACACATTTTTCAAACAAGGGCGTTCTCTTTTATTAACTACAATTCAAAACCACTAAACGTTAAAAAATTATTGTATGTAAAACAATAAAATTTAATTTGTTCATAAAACGATGTAATTTTATTTTCATAACTGGATTCGTAAACGTTACGCTATTTAAAATACAAAAAAACAACAACAAAACACTCGTAATTTAACTCCTCGAAATAAAGTGAGACTTGGAGATTAAAACGCTGTGAATGTACAAGAAATTGTGTTTTAAGAGGAAGGAAGAGACCAAATTTAATTACTCTCCTTAACTCCTTTGTATTGTCTTTCTTATCTCTCCTTTGACAAATTCTAAATTTGAAAATTAATTTTATTACATTTATAATAATAGTCTTTTACAAAATATTAATTTATTTAATACACATATTATTGATACTAAAACTGTGAACAGTTTTTCATATTGAGAAAGCTTTTTTTTCAAAATTCTAATAATGACAATACATTGGGTTAAGATGAAAATGAGCATTTATTGTTATGATCTTATAAAAACAATTTTTTTATTTATAATATTTAGCATATTATTAAAATTATGCTTATTATTATTTACTATAATAAATATGAAGTTTTATTCTTTATTAATTTAACTAAAATAAAAAACAAACACTACTTTAAATTCTCAAAATTTCAGAACTAAAGCTTAGATGGCTGATGTATAAACAGGCACTTATATCTTTCGGTAACGCCCACCCACTTGAACCTAGTAAATAAGTGGATTACTATGTACAGCCCAATTATATTGTTACTGTATTACAAATTGCAGGCTATAAAATGTTACAGTTTATTTGTACCAGTACACGTACATACCGGTACTAGAAAGTTTAACAATGTTTAATACAAGAATATTCTCAAAGATATTTATTACTTCCTTTTTACAATTTAGCAAATTCAAGATAAAATTAGTATTTCAACATGGAATTTAATAATTGGGGAGGGGGGTTAGTATTTCAGTGATTGTACGTCCCTTATGTCATTAATCCAGTATGTGACGCATCTCAAGACATAACTCAGGAGGAGTAAAATATTTTTTGATGCGTGGTGCTGCCCACTAAAATAATTTATCATACATTATGTAGCAATAAATAAATTTCGAACAGTCCCGCTTACATAATTAAGGAACTACACTATTTGCATAATATCAAAGACATTGATGTTTACCTTAAGCTTAGAAAGGTAGACACACCAACTAAAATATTGGTGTAATAAATATTGAACAATTAAATGTAAAAGCATATTCTTAGCTGTTAAATTTTTTTTCAATAAACAAAATTTAAAAAAATACAAATTATATTACAATAATTGTTACTAGTATTTATTGATAAAAAATATATAACATAAATTTAGCAGATTACGTGCAAAGAATACATTTACACTGTTTAATTGAGTGAATGCAACGTCAATGTTTACAATTATTGTTTTTTTTTTTAATCTGTAATCAATAATAAAATTTCGTGTCTTTCAGTAGCTTGATTTTTTTAAAGATCTTATTTAATATACATCACCAACATATACTGTACTTCTGGTTTATGTCCAACTGTTGTGGCATTTCCATAATCGAACAAATTGTGAACAAACATTAAGAAACCCCTTTCACTAATTACGCCTAACATATCTAATTCTTATCGGCAATGCCGGAAGTGAGTAGTTGTAGCTTTTTGTAATTTTACTTCTTAAAGATATCTTTTATCACGGTTTTATTTATCGTGATTTTTAAAATCACTTTGAATTTGGTTTTTATGCATTTTCAATAATTGCAAATTTTACTATTTTAAATGAAACATAAGTAGAGATAATGTCCAATCAAATCGTATTTAATAAAGAAAGGGAAGAGATTGAAGAAATTGTGAAAGAGACTAGTAAATTTTATCTTCCTATTTTAAATTAATCAAAGGTTTAACAATGTTAAACGGAAAAGCTTTTAAGCTTTTTTTAAAAAACAACCGTTAAAAACAACCATTAAAAACAACAATGGTTTAACGGAAAAGCTATTTAAGGTTATTTAAAGGAATATAAATTCTAAATATATAGTAGATAAGAAGTAGGTGACTGCTACAAATATCTTAAGAATTATTGTTGAAAATATATAACACAACAAATAACCATGTTATTATACTTCTAGGTTTTATAAATAAGGCTGTTGTTTATGAATGTGCATATTATGTATTGTACATTAAGATATATTACGTAAAACTATTCATACAGCTTTTATTTGTAAACTAATCATAATTTGTTTATCATTGTGGTTTTTTTTATCTAGAGAATAATAATAATATACGTATACCTAAATGAAGATCGTACAGTATTTTAGCCCCCCCCCAAATTATATTAATAATGCAGTAAAATTATATTAATTTCCTATTATTAGTTGTAAATTGTTAATATACTATGTCAATGTAATGTAAACTTTATTTTAAACACAATTAACTGTATATCATGCCCATAAATAATAAGGCTATCTATTAAATGCTGTTATAGTTTTAAAACATTTTATAGTTTTAGCTTCTGCTTGTAGAAACTATAATAACACATCTTAATACTGTTCTACGAAAGTTAACATTTAGATAGGAGTGGGGTTCCTCAGAGCTTCCTTGTAACAAATTAGGTCCGTAATCTTGAGAACAGCCAACTATTTCTCTTGTACTGAAACAAGTTTCTTGTTTGTTGAAAAAAGAATTTTCTAGCAGAATTCAATATATATTAAACGTAATGTAATGTTCTGGTTAATTTTAATTTTTTACATAAACCTACAAAGTTATGTATAAAAGTAAGCTTCCATTTATTGAAATAATGCCAAAGTTCAGCTAGAGATTATTAGTTGGTACCAAATAATTGTTAATATTTACTTATTTAAATTACATGAACGTATAAATATTCCTATTACTGTGAACTAATGAAGTAATAAATATTTTTTTCAGCAGGAGTGTGTAAAAATAACAAATTAACAGTAGGAAATCTTGTTATAAAGTTCTTCTTACATTCATATATATGAGATTCCGGCACAAATTTGTGCGTATTTTAAGGCAAATATAATTGTTACATGAGTATAGGATGAACATGGATTTCCTGTGCATTCTGGTTACTGTTGCTGTGTTCCTGTGCATTAGTTTGACTGTTTCTCAGAGAGGAATATTTATTAATAGCCCTATAGCCAGAAAAACTAAGGGACCTACAGTTTTATGTAAAATATTGGTGGTATTGGTATGATTTTCAGCTAACTGATAAGTTTTATTTTCAGTTCTCTTCCCTAAACAACATCCGGACACTAACTTCAACCCAACATGGACTTTTCAATAGTGTCCAAGCCGATAGAAAACATTGAGCAGACGCCATTTCGGTTTAAGAGGACTGAACATAGAACCTATCTCCTGCAATCTCCTCCACACTTTGTCCCCAAGTAGCTGGGTTACAGCACTACGCCACTAGAGTATAATGCTTACTGAACAATAACTAAAATTATCTGTCACATTAACAGTTTTTAGCGAAGCACGAAAAAGAACCAATATTCAAGTATTTTACGTATGCTATAATTAAATATATTAACTGTGTATAGTATACTAAACTGTACCACGTACTTGTAGGGGTGAGTAGGTGTTCATACCACTGTTTATATACGGACGGGTGGGTGGGCGGGTTAGTCCAATATGCCACTATAATGATTCGGCCACTTAACAGTGGTACGAGAGAGAATAACACAATCATAAAATATTTAGAGGTTAGCACTTAAATATTAATTATGTTGATATAATACTAACTAATGATGGTGAATTACGCCTCGACATTTATATTATTTAAAATATATAAATGCCATTTCTTATGAAAAAGATTCTCAATAATTATAATTTTAACTAGACTGGTTTATAATCTTGAAACAAAGTGTACAGACACAATACCGATACCACCCTTTATGTTGGTTGAACCCTTACCAACATCCCTATGCTAAAATATCGTGCCCAAGGGGCATGTATATCAAACAGTGGTCTGGGCAAGTGGCCAACAAATTACCCTCTCAAAAAACAAGTCATCTTGTATTTTGTGTTCCTTATTTTAGACGTGGATTCAAATAACGTTTGGTACCAAAACATATAATGAATCTTTTTATATCAATACCAAATTTAAAATATAAAAATTCTTGTTTGTGCAGGAAATAAAATTATTTAGCATAACGTTTAAGACCATTGCTATATAATCTAAGCCATGCTATTTTTAAAAGTGCATGTAGTATATCACTTCTCATATTACACAGCCTTAAATAAAAAAGAGCTGATAATCAAGTTCTCAGAGAGCGCTTGTGGTAATTTTTTTTTTTTTTTTTAATTATCACTGGAAAAAACATATCTAAGAAAGGTTTTTTAAAAATATTTATTGGTTACCGTACTAGTAAAATAACGATTTTAAAGTACACAACCACTTAACTTACAGTGGTTTAGCTTGTGGCACTGTAATAATTGGGCCATTAGGTTTGTCGTTAGGTTTTTTTGTCTTTTTTAGTTTTGAATTGGTCGGTAGCGTAGTTGGTTCAATCCCAGCATTATCTGCTAAAGGTTCTCAATTTGATCCCAATCAGAGTCATAATACATTTTGAGAAGGATCAGCTGATAACCACCGGCTGTTCATTTGTCATTGGGCTATTAATTAATGACACTTTCTAAGGAATAGTCGGCCTTAGTTTGTAACAATGACTACATTCGCTCATCTACACTTATCACACTCATTCAAAATCCATATTCGCCCATATCTTGACGATCGGTGTCTTATGAATAAATAAATAAATAAAAAAAATAAACTATTTTAGGTGAATTTATGATTTATTTATTTGTATTAGTTCCTCGATGTTCAATTTAATAGGTTACAAATATGAAGGCATTTTTGGATCTGAGGCAAAGACTGTAAAGGGTTGGACATAAATGTAAAGAATTCTTACTACCGCTTTATTAGAATAGTTAACTAGTTAAATTCTAAGTTTTAAAGCCTGTAAAATACAGAGTGTTTGAAACAGAGGCACGACTGAGACACGTTTATACTACGTTTATCCTCATCTACTTTCTGTTTGGTATACGCTAAAATTCCGTTAGTTAGAACGTCCACTCTGTCGTATTCGGATACGTCAATAGTTTCGAGGCGCTTCAACACCGAAATAGTCTTGACGCTTTCTCCGTTCTTGTAGAACCCTAGGCAGGCTGTTTTTAAACTGAACATAACCTCTTTAAATCTGTTTAAAAGCACTTAGGTCTACAAAGTTAGTAAGTAATTCGTTAGAACTTTTTTTCTTAAACACTTCCTTACAATAATCCTTAAAATATTATAAAACATTTACATTTATAGTACGATGAGGTGGTCAAGTAGCTACAAGACGTACAGTAGGTGCGTGTTGGACCGTCAGTACATTATCTAGATCAGTAACTGGGACTCTGTGTGGCTTTCATTTAAACACGAATCGCTTCTAACAAATACCATTAAATGTTGAATTTAAGAGAATTGTCATGTTTGTTATTTATGCATAGCTACAAATAATTCATGATTGCTCATCTAGTCTATGTTTGTATTTATGCACTTACTTGCCAGACCACTAATTGCAGTCAGACGTTGATATACCTAAGTTATAATGAATACTAATGGAAATGTCCTGGACGGAACGAGCTTAACACCTATTGTAAGGTATCTTGTACCTAGATACTACAAGGTCAGGAGACAATAGAAACGTCAACCTCCTGCGTTAGGGGTTTGTATTTGTAAATAATGTCTCGTTACTTATTTATTATAAAGTAAGTTATAATATTAAAATAATCATTATTAAAATATTATTTCACAATCACTTACAATTACGATTATTTCTATAATTAATACACATCATTATCTAATCGTATAGCAAGTTTAATAGGTTTTTTAATATAGAATATTCAAATGCCTATAGCCTTGATAATACTTAACATCTTGATTATAGGAACCTTTTTCATACTGTACAAAAAAAAAAAAAAAAAAAAAAAAAAAAAAAAAAAAAAAAAAAAAACTCAAATATAAATGTATACTTAAAGAATAGTTTATTCATTTACACTTGAAATTTGAATTACGGGTCAAAATCCGTTATAAGACCCAACGGTATTTTTTAACAATGGTGTTGAATAATGAAAAGATACGTATTGTAGGTGTTAACATGTAGACAATCAACTTAGGTTACAACCATGATCATCTTGGGTAGCACTCTCGATCATCTTGGGTAGCACTCTCGATCATCGTGGGTAGCACTCTCGATCATCTTGGGTAACACTCTCGATCATCTTGGGTAGCACTCTCGTCATCTTGGGTAGCACTCTCGATCATCTTGGGTAGCACTCTCGATCATCTTGGGTAGCCCTCTCGATCATCTTTGGTAGCACTCTCGATCATCTTGGGTAGCACTCTCGATCATCTTGGGTAGCACTCTCGATCATCTTGGGTAGCACTCTCGATCATCTTGGGTAGCACTCTCGCCATCTTGGGTAGCACTCTCGATCATCTTGGGTAGCACTCTCGATCATCTTGGGTAGCACTCTCGATCATCTTGGGTAGCACTCTCGATCATCTTGGGTAGCACTCTCGATCATCTTGGGTAGCCCTCTCGATCATCTTGGGTAGCACTCTCGATCATCTTGGGTAGCACTCTCGATCATCTTGGGTAGCACTCTCGATCATCTTGGGTAGCACTCTCGATCATCTTGGGTAGCACTCTCGATCATCTTGGGTAGCCCTCTCGATCATCTTGGGTAGCACTCTCGATCATCTTGGGTAGCACTCTCGATCATCTTGGGTAGCACTCTCGATAATCTTGGATAGCACTCTCGATCATCTTGGGTAGCACTCTCGATCATCTTGGGTAGCACTCTCGATCATCTTGGGTAGCACTCTCGATCATCTTGGGTAGCACTCTCGATCATCTTGGGTAGCACTCTCGATCATCTTGTGTAGCACTCTCGATCATCTTGGGTAGCACTCTCGATCATCTTGGATAGCACTCTCGATCATCTTGGGTAGCACTCTCGATCATCTTGGGTAGCACTCTCGATCATCTTGGGTAGCACTCTCGATCATCTTGGGTAGCACTCTCGCCATCTTGGGTAGCACTCTCGATCTTCTTGGGTAGTACAAGAGATCATCTTGGGTAGCACTCTCGATCATCTTAGGTAGCACTCTCGCCATCTTGGGTAGCACTCTCGCCATCTTGAGTAGCACTCTCAATCATCTTGGGTAGCACTCTCGATCATCTTGGGTAGCACTCTCGATCATCTTGGGTAGCACTCTCGATCATCTTGGGTAGTACAAGAGATCATCTTGGGTAGCACTCTCGATCATCTTGGGTAGTACAAGAGATCATCTTGGGTAGCACTCTCGATCATCTTGGGTAGCACTCTCGATCATCTTGGGTAGCACATGTTAGGTTAGGTTAGGTTAGTATCGGTCGGGTAGGTTTTACGTATACCTTTATTAAACAATTCTGTGAAAAAATAAGGCTGAGGAGACATTAATGAAAATTCGAATTTTGTCTTAATTACGTCATATAATTGTTCATAATCAGTCAATTAACTTGGATGCTTTAGTTACATTTCGTAACAATCTATACATACCTGCCGTTAGGAAATAAATACTTAGCCATTTGCTAGAAAGTGGGTTAGTACTGTGAGGAATGACATGTTATTTGGACAATAATTGTAAATTGATTATCTTTAGAGTTTTTAAATATGATTTTTTTTAGACATGAAATTGAGGTGAATTATATAAGACAGTTAACAGATTAAAAATAACACAAACCTTTAGCTGCACAAGTAACTGCAAAACTTTCCAACGAGAAGTTGTCTCAAAAAGAGTAACTCAGTGGTTGTTACCAACTTATTAAATGTAATTTGTTGTAAAGCTGCTCCGAGCATCAAATGTCCCTGGCCAAATATAAACTTCACTGCAAATCCCTCGGAGTATAAGTTTTGTCTTTATTTATACTTTCAATATAAACAATAAAAGAAATTTTCTCTTTTAGTTTATCTTTTGTTCTGTTAGAGTTAGTATTTGATGTAATTTTTTTCAAACTATTAGTGATTAATTTATACACTTTATTAATAAAAATACGTTTGTTTGGAATGTAACTATGTAAATGGATCAGTTATCTAATTCTAATTTTAATTTCGATGTAGCCTATGTGGAACTTATGATCCTTCCTAGTAGTAAAATAATTTCTGTGAAATTATATGTTTAAGGACGAACTATAATAAATACCCCTTCATATATATGCTTTACATATTATTTTGGAACTTTTTAAGTTAATTCATTACCATTAATTGTTGCATTACTTCACTACCACTACTTTTTTTTCGTAATTACGGTAAGATTAGATTAGATTAGTTGGCTTATAAAGTTGGCCAATGGAAAATCCAATGATTGACTAACCGCTAAATACGCTCTCAGGGATAGGATAAGGCCAGAGATATCGCATGCCTTTCGAATAAGGAATACCATAGTGGACTTATAAATGATTGGGAAATAATTTTCAGAGGAGTAGATTATTGATCAAGTGGTAGTGAATTAACGGAAAGAAAAAAGTAGTGGAAGGGAATTAACGAAAAAGGTTCTAGTTGTGATTTGAAAATGGACACGACTAAAAAGTTTACCCCATACGTATTTTTTTAATTTCTATTAACAAATTAAATACAGTAATAAACATGGGAATAGGATAGTTATTGATATAAAATTATAGAATATTTCGTCGACAGTTTTAGATTTTATTATTTTATAACATAAAATATTATATTTAGGTAGCTTAAACCCAGTTAATTAAAGTTCCATAATTCTCAATAAAAGTAAATGCACATTATAATAAAAATGTATCTATCACTATGACGAAAGTTAGCAAGTTAATAAAAAAATATAATTTATAAAATACTAAGTAAATATAATACATTAGAATCATTTTATTATCTTTGTATCATTTTGAAACTGTCTACCTACGGAGGCCGATATTTTGTACTTAACTTTCAATATTACCAAAGCACAAACTTAATTCTGTAGAATCCTGTTTTATCTACTCAGAACTATTTCCGAACTTTTAAAATGATAAATTATCTTTCAACCGATACTTTACAAGCTGGATGATAACTATCTGTGTATTTAACTTGTTTATTTGCCGGAATGTGGCTATGAGTTTGGACTACGGAAAGCAACGTCAAATGTTCAATCTCTGACTGAATTACGTAACGGTAGTTCACTCGTTGAATAACGTTCATGCACAGGCCTGCAGGCCCATGTAAACTGGTGAGTGATTTGTTTTCTTAAAAATCTACACCTAATATCTAAAACAGTGACAAGAAATAATTTGGGTGTGTAATTTTTTATTTTATTTATAATTAGGATAAAGGTCCTTTTGCTGCTAAATAACGATAATTAATAAATATAAAAGGTCATAAGTTAATAATCATATGGTCTCAGAACATTATAAACTGTTTGATATTGGCTAAAAAGCAGGGAAAGGTGTCAGAGAAATATCTGAACTGAAGCTTACACTTTGAAATGTTAACACTACAGTAATATTAATTAATAACTCATCATATACAATATATATATTTGAATTACTTTAGAATAATCTATTTTAAGGAAATGAAGTATGCGGTAAAAATAAAACTAATTGAAAAGTCTATCGAAAACACAGTGTAGTAATCGATAGGCCCATGAAACACTGTCCTTGTTACCAAACAGAATAAATTCATTGAGGGGTTTCCAATTAAATTGCGTTTATTTAGGGCTATTGGACGGTAAGCTGATCAACTCTTTACCGGAAGATATAAGAGGCGAGCCCAACGAAACACTGTTTGAGGGGAGATTGCGACGCTTCTTCGTCGATGGAGCTTTTTATTGTGTGTCGGATTATTTGGAGATGACTGCGCACTAAAATTAAATATTTTAACGACTCCTGTGTAGGCTATTACACACACACACACACACACACACACACACACACACACACACACACACACACACACACACACACACACACACACACACACACACACACACACACACACACACACACACACACACACACACACACACACACACACACACACACACACACACACACACACACACACACACACACACACACACACACACACACACACACACACACACACACACACACACACACACACAAACACAAACATATATATATATTTGTTTTAACCTATTTATTTGTTAAAGTTCGACTTCATTTTGACGCATGCTATACAACAATGTATTGTGTTTATAGCAATAAAGAATATTATTATATTATTATTATTGGATGCTCGATACCTTTTTCTAAAAATCTAATAAATTAATAATAACCACTGCATTCTACTGCATTGGGGAAATTTTGCTGGCTTTGGAAGGTTTTAGATGTTCAAGGCCAAGTTTTTGTTACAACAAATATGTACCAAGATATAAACGTAAATACATATATCATGTACTACTTTATAGCCCAACTTATAGTATAATCGTCGGTATGAGTTCTTATAACGATTGAAATATTTCTTTTTTTCAATCAAGAGTTGTATGATTTGCGCTGTTAAAAAACTAGATAGTTTTTCGAGGTTTACGTTTATTATCTTATTATTAAATAGAGGGGTTTAAGAATATTTACTCGAAAAATATTGGATAATCCATTTTTACTGTCTTATTTCATCAAAGTGTTATTTTTTGTAACGGGATTGAAATGAATACGTGACGTATTTTCATGAACCAGTCAGCTGTTTTAAAGCTATAAATAATGTATTTTCTTGCACTGAACTACCTACTTCACTACCTAAATTACTTTGGTAAAAACGTGTTTTTAACTATAAATTAGGTTTACTTATAATTATTTTAATTAATAAAGAGAACACTTTCTAAATTGTATTTATACTAGGTAGAGCAATGCTAGATAAAAAAAAAATACTACAGTAAGTTTAATACGTTTAGTGTATTTTAATTAGGCTATGACCATTAAATATTCAATGAATGTTAATTCAATGACGTGGATACTTCTAGAGAAGTCTATGGTTTCCACGTTGGATGGTAGTCGGCGTTCAGATGTTGTGTAGGGGATAGTACTGAGTGTCAGGCTTGTCAGTTAGCTGAAAATCAGACTAAAACTACGTGGTTTGGATTCCATGTAAATCTCTAGGTCCATTAGCTGTCATGTATATTAGACTATTAATACCTAGCTCTTTCTGAGGAACATTCAACCTAAGTTAGTATCAACTTCTGCACTTGGTAATCTACACACATCACATTCATTCTCCCCTCATTGCCTGTATCTTGATGATCGATGTCTTACTAATAAATAATAATAATGAAGGCATATTTAAGTACAAACATTGTTATAAAAACATAAACATATAGAAATATACAATCATTCGTAACATATTAACATCTGGTAAACTTACAACAATTCATAGTTTTTTTGGAGTTATCCTAATGAAAAAAAGAGGATTTTTAGAGTCTACATTTTTCAATTTAGAGTATATTTGGGTTATTCTTTTCACTTTCAAAAACTTTAAGAAGTTACAAGACTGAAATAAACTAAATTTTGTTGGACAATTAAAAACGTAAATCTCTTTTAAGATAATATTCAAAAAACATCTATCGAAAATCACAGAAATTTCTAAATATTATTACAATTTATATAATACGGCTCGATACTATACAGAACAGGGACCGTGTCAAGTTTTTGGCCCAAAACTATTTTCGTAGTCGATACATATCTAAGAAAGAAGTATATTATTATGGTTTTATAAGCGGAAAATCCGGGAACACTACGGAAATGAGGAAAAGCAGAATATTTTAGTTTGTAAATGTGTGTGCTCAAATTATGCGCAGTTTTGTGCTCTTTGCAATTAAACTACTATTAAGCACGTTAGTGCTAGAAATTTCAGTAAGAATCGACATTACTAACTGTCACATGTAAATAAAAGATAAAGGTTTCAATCAATTATTGTATTACAAAATATTCAAAAGTTAGAGGGTCGTTCAAACATTAATTTGTATTAAAATGAGTTTCCATTGAATACTATTTGTTTTCATGCATTTATTTTTATACTTTTGAATATTAAACATGGTTGAATTATTTGTGAGATAATTTAATAGTAATTTTTAAGCTATTGAATCCTTTTTTTTAAAACTGTTTTCTTATTTAATTTATTTATATTATATTTGTTTGCCTGTCTTATGCATGCTATCTGTTAGTTAGTCCTATTTATTACGTTAAATAATAAATAGTTTTAGTTTTATCAAAAAGGATACGTACAGACATACACATTAGATTCTCATATAAATATAAAATACGTGTTGTGTATTATCTTGTCATATTCTATTTGTTGTTGCATTTCTTAGTCTTTATTGAAAATTGTGAATTTCGTTGGAAATAAATAATAAAATAAGTTTAAGATATAAAGTTATAACATGGCATAATGTTCCATGATACAATTCACATTTAGAATATGTTTTGGTAAATTACAAAATGAAAATTAAAGGAGGATGTGATATTGAACAGCTTAGATGTATGAGTGCATTTTTTTTCTATTTATTACTATCTTGAATGTCAACTATACAAATAAACAACATGTGGTATATATTTTGGTTGTTTATTATTGTTTTGCTGCATTTTAACATAAATCTTGTTTGAGTAGTGAAATAGAAAGACATTGGTCATTTGTGAGAACATATATAGGTTTAACTTACTAAAAATCAGTTTGTATGTCTAAAAGTCATTTAGGGCATCGCTTGGACTACACCGTCTCCAAACTTGGATTATTGCATTTAGAGCAAATTATAATGCAGAAATGTACATTTAATATATTATTTTATTTATCATTGTACTTTATTTATTCTTAGTAAAATAGTATGTTGATTAATTGAATAAAAAATCTAGTTACATGAGGAAATATTACTTTAATTTTGGGTGTCTTTTTTACAAACAATATAAGATTACTAGTATTGTTGGTATGTTTTAGAATAAACAAAAATATGAAATTTTCCGTTAGTTAAATACCACTACTTTTTCCATTACTTCCCTACCACTAATTTTTTTATCGCAATTCCGGTTAGCTTAGGTTGTCAATAAAGTTGATCATAAACTGGTAAATCCAATGATTGACTTACTACCGAAAACGCTCTCCTTGTGTGTAAGTTCTTGGCCAGCGATATGGGATTCCTAGTGGATAAGTAATATCACAGTAGACGTAACAATTAGTGGGGGAGAGTTTTAAGACTACTATCAAGCGGTAGTTAATTAACACATAAATATAGTACATGTGCATAATGCAACGCAATAATCAACTAAATAATTATCTACCCCTACAATTACATAGTAGATTGAATATTTATTTTAATTTATCATTCTTAGGAGAAAACCTTGATATAGCGTTACACTGTGGGGTTGCATGACTTTCAGCGAGAGGGTTTAGTGGCTAAGGCTTCGGACTGCTGAGGAATGTTCCAACGTTCAAATAACCACCAGAGCTAACGCTAGGTACCTAATTATATGTTCAATAATGATTACGCAAAAATCGGAATCACATTAAAAAGTTTAAAAACGTATTAATCAATAATATTGTGGACATATTTTATCACACATTATAATGTTATTATAATGTTTTGAAATATCAATTTAATAATACCCACCCCTTTGTATTGTACCATTATATGTACACTGAACATTCAATATTTATAACATATTTATTGAACGCTTCTTTCCTTTTATTACGTTTTGTTATCAAAATGTTGCTATTTTTAATTCGATAGAAATATATTAATATTTTGTACCTTCTTTATTCTAATAGAAGGAGAAGTAGTGTTTTATTTGAATTACAATCATTTTCTCATTATAATTACAAATAATCTAGGTATAATTTGCTTTAAAAACGTTAAATTTTGACTTATAGTCATTATTTTTGTGCATCAACGATCACGAATTGAACTCCCAAGTATAATGGACTATTTCCCGACAATTATTACGTCATAAATACGTAATGAATCTATTCACTATTCAGGAAGTCCATGATTACTGGGTGTAACAGGTTTTGATAAGCAAGTGGGGTGAACATTAATAATGTAACGTAAAATACCACTGTTACCGATTACAATTTACTTACTTCTATTGTTATTTTGTTGATGAAAGACATTTTTGTTTTTAGAGTTTACTCACCGTTTTACATGGTTCTGCAAGCCTGTGCGTGAACTTATTTTCCAACAGGTAAAAAATATCCATGAGTGTTTTTATACAAACAAACTTATTGAACCATCAAATAATTATAAAACCTCACTCAATTTGTAAATTTATGTAAAGTATTCTGATTACTGTATGTTTTAAATCTTTGAATAAAGGTTGTTAAAAATATCTAATAAATTCATTTACGTTTACATTGAAATTCATTCAATGTTCACATTGAACGTGAATTTAAATTACGTATTTAAATTATATATATTTTTTTAATTTTAATTGTGCCAGTATGACATTAATTGTAGATGTATATGTAAAACTAACCAAAACTGAATTAGTTATTTACTATTATTAAAGGTTAAACTTTTATTTATACGTTGACACATAATTGATGATTCTAAGAATATTTAGTTCCAGAATTAACTGAATCCATGTAACTTCAAATTTAAGGTTACATTCTTAATAAATCACCTCTATTACAGTGTATGTATGACTCTGTAATTGGTTCATATATAAGTAATGTACATACTGTAAATGATCATTTGTTTATGGCTACTACAAAATTACATAAAATGTTTTTATTTAGAACTGACTTCTTGAAAAACATAAATGCATATGGAATTATATATATATATATATATATATATATATATATATATATATATATATATATATATGATTACTTATTTTCATAATTAATTTACTACTTTTTATCTATTATCAGTTGGAAATATTTAAATTAAAGGGACTAAAATGAAGGTTAGTTTTCCAAAATTGCTAACTATTCAAATTAATTTAATCAAAATCATTTTAAATATGACAGAATACGATGACCAGTTAAGGTATTGTTAATTTTACTATATATCATATCTTTAAATGCCAACAATTTTAGTCAGAATTGAGATTTATATTCATAACGTTTTGAACACAGATATGGTTTTACTACGACGTCAGTAAAATGAAGACGTTCTGAAACGTAAAGATACGTTCGGGAATATAGAGTAGATAGCTGTAAATCCTAAATATCTTGTCGGCGCAGTTCACAGCTGATGCCTTTTCACCAATATAAACTTTAGCTATGAAGTTGTAATTTACATTAAAACATGTTAGATCTTTAAATATTTGCGATTATTGAGAATCTTGTTTACTATGAATTATTTGTGAAGTGATATAAATAAAGAGAAGTGATGTAGACACTATAACGCTTTGTAATAAATGAAACAAACAATTAAGTATATCTTAGGAAAGCCGGTGGACGAGTGGTCTAAGATGTCAGAGCATTGAACATGACTTATAGATAGATAGGGTTCAAATCCTGGCCTTTGTTTTTTAGTTTTTATCAGTAATACTCAGTAGTATTTTACTGGTTATTCAGGTTAATCTGTCTGATAAGTTATCCGAAAAGTATCAATAGCTTATAGAGAATAGGTTGAGGAAATTTGAAAAAAGGATCGCTAGACATATAATAGTTTTGCTAAACAAACTTGGTGTACTGCATTGTTCTCGTTTTAAAATGCATAATATTAAATTAATTTTAATATTAATTTGTTACCTTCATGTTATAATCCCCCAGTCCATTAAAATAATAATCGTTCTCATTATTAATCCTACTGTGGTGTGGCGGGAGTGATGCCTTTTGCAGGACTGTCCTGGTATATCGGTAGCGAAAAATAAAACAACATATTTCCAGGATTATAAATCATACTTTCCTCAGTCACAAAAATGAATCGAAACATTATTTTTATTTATAATGTTTGGTGTAATGAAATTTCAAATAACATTATGATCAAATTAATAACCAGTAACGTTTGTTCGTACGCTGTACGTAGACTATTATGAAAAAAATAAGTCTTGATATGTCAGTTAAAGACATGATAATTATTCATATTTATAACAGATCTGAAAATAAAATGTTGTATTGTTAATGTTGATAGAATGCTAAATTTGAACCGAATCATTTTACAAAATTATTGCAATACTCATGGATTAAGGATATAGCAATGGTTTGAAAGTAGTTCTAAAATTATTTAAGAAAATTCAAAGAATAAAAAAAATAATCGTGAAACACCAACCAATTCAGAAATCCGTAAACAAGACGAAGTGTTTTCACAAAGTTTGATAATCCACTTATTCTCCAGCCTTTCCAGCAACACTCGTTAGACCGAGAAGGGAATTTCTCCAGAGACGAGGGAGATTCATCTACTCTCCGTGCTGAGGTCCCATTTATCAACTGAAACTAAAATCATAATAGTGTGTAGTTTATTATTAAACCACTTGTATATAAAGAACAAAGAATTAAAGAATACCTTGGGTACTATACCCATAAAATTGTGTTAAAGATATTAAAAATTTTCGCTGATCTAAAAGTGTTTGTTGTTATTAATTGTATTATCATTGAAAACTATAGAGCTAACAATACTATCCATAATAACAATTTATTTATTTAAATATGTTGTTTTAAAATAATGTAGTTAAATCTACTACCTTAGTGTTTATTGTAATTTATCGTACTTCATTCTTTCAACGTTTTCACATTCTCGCTTTTAATAAAATTACAATAATGTCAGAATTAAAAACTTAAAATAAAATGTACCCAAAATTAAATACATTATAAGCTAAAACTTAGCTTTTAATCCTCTTACTTTGAAAACGCACATTTGTACGAAGTTCACACGAAGAAAGATATTAAATCAATATGTTACAACAACAAATAAGACCCTGAAACTTACTTAAACAAACTAAAAATGTTATAATAATTTCCTTTTTAAATATTTCATATTACTTTCTTAATTTAAAATATGATTCTAAGAATCATTAAAACATGTAAGTTGCTTATAGTATCAATTGGTCTATTTGTTTTATTGTAGTATCATGAGGCATTTTATTTAAATTCTTCTTGAAAGCAAGTATTGAAAAACTAAGTTATTCTTAGTGGTACATCCCTAGATTACGTGTATTTTCATCTATTTTCCAGTTTAATAAATAGCTGATATTTGCTAATTGACATTGATCTATGCAGGGTAATTTAAATCTATGCAGTGCTCAATATCGGTTGGTACCTACAGTACCTTATTCAGTGGAACATCACTCAAGTGACAAATCAGCCTGCAAAATAACCGTTCATTTAGCAATGAACAGGAGATACGTAAATCTTAAGGGTTGCTGCGGACGTGAACAACATCATCCTCACAGTACACAAGTACGAGAGATTGATATACAGCTAAATAGGGTGATGAGAACTATCAGCGGATCTCTTATGGCAACCCCTATCCTGAATTCCAGTGCTGGGCAACCTAGTTCCTCCGGATATAAGACGCAAAGAGGCACTTCTCTAAGAGTTCAAAACGATCCTACGTAATCTTAATCTCCCCAATTTTCCCCTCTATATTAGGACACATAAAATACTATTTTAATCAGCCTGTTAGTACTAGTGAACAATCAATTATCATACAATAACCGTCCCCAGCAAAATGCGTACTTTTTTAAACAATTGATTACAGTCATAATTTTAAATTAAACGTTCTAAACGGCGTAAAATGACTCTTGAGGCCATGAATAAACAATCTAGATGATTGAATTAATACAAAAGATGAGTATTCAATTGTCAAAGGAAAGAATAATAAGATGACTCTTCTTCCGATATTTAATTTCAAAGTCAACAGGGAGTTATCTTAAATGTCTTCAGCCTAACACTAATAGGGTTATACTGTATAATACTCTCCTCTTGAATATTTTGGTAAACCTTTTAGTTAAAAATATGGCAATGCATATTTTATTTCATAAAGACTATTTAATGACACATATTGGAATGCTAATCATACCAATATGTGTCCAGCCAAAGAGCTGAAACCAATTGGCCCTTTCTGAATACTAATTTGGGTTCTGAAAGGGAAAATTCAACGATCCCAACTCAGTTTATTCAATTTTAGAGGAGATAAAACGTCATAATCACACTTTAAATTGTTTCTTGACCTTTCTAAAGCATTTGACTGCGTTGAACACGAAAAACTGCTTGACAAATTAGAACCCCATGGCTTTCAAAGCATGCCGCTTTTATGGCTTAGTTCATTTTTAATTTATAAAACACAAGTTATCCAGATTGTACATCATTGTTCAAAACATACTCCAGTCAGATATGGAGTTCCCCTGGGTTCAATTTTTAGTCCTATTCTCTTCCTGGTTTATGTCAGTGACATAGGTTCATCACTCCTGCACGGAAAACTGGTGCAGTACGCTGATGACACAACCCTTTTTAAATAAAGATCAAAACTAAATTTGGAGGTAAACACTTTTGTTGACATAAACGACTACCTTCAGCAATTTAACAGACTCAATCTCTAAACAAAACTATAAAAGTCGAACGATCTAAATTTTTCATTACTCTCTACAGAGTCTGAGGGGGACCTCTCAACATAAACTTCAATGTGTGACTGTTGTTTTTTCCCAATTCTAAATCTTTTGATACTGACAGATTGGTAACACGTTTAACCGAAAAAAAGGTATTCTATAATTGTGCTTTTTGCTGTTTTCCCACATTTTGCGCTTAAAAAATGCCGTTGTTTTTAAATATTAAATTGGATCAAGTTTACGTTTTTTCTTAGAATATGTATCTATTATTCTAACATGCATAGGGATTTTCATTACAGTTGGTTGGGCCAACTTAGAGATACACATTATTTAGAGAAAAAACGAAAAGAAAATAGTGGATATCAGATAAACGAAATGATTTGAAAAAAAAAAATACATTTTTCGTTATTTTTTCTTTATTTTTGGGACACCCTGTATAAAGGGGATAATGGCATACGCTTTTTTATATTTATTCATTAAATGGAAAAGTAATTTTCTAGTATTATTTCTCGACAATCTTCATCTCCCTTAAATAATGAGATCAATTTTTTAGCCATTAGAAGTGAAGTGAGCTAATATTATGGTGAACTAAATCATATGTGAACAATAGTATTCAATACATATTTATTACAGGTATTCAACATGACATTAAATTTAATGAAACATCTTTGTACATTAAACAGCTAAAAAATAAAAAAACATTGTATTAAAAATATATTTGACTGCAGAACTAACAGCAAAACTTTATAACAAGCCAGAAAGCTGTATCTAAAGTAGTTCGGTAATTGTTAGCATGTTCTTAAACTTTATTTATTATAAAGCTGCTCCGAGCATGAACAGGCCCCAACCTAATACAAAGTTTACTACCAAACTGTAAAAGTACAAGCTCTATTTATAAAATAAATATTAATCATATGAGACATTTTCTTTTAATACATTTTCCATTCTATTGACTACTTAAAGACATTTTTAAATGATAAATTATACGTTACGCTAGCAAAAACTGCACTGCTTTATGTTTGTTTGCATATAAACTATGTAAATAAGTAAAAGATCATTTTAATAGATCATAAAATAATATTTTTATGTACTTTGTAGCATTTAGTTTACCTCTGCATAGGTTTTAATACTCAGTACAAGTAAAACGTCACACAACTTAACATTTTGTGTTGTGTGACGTTTTACTTGTACTGTATATGTATCAACATGTATTATGCTAACTAAAAAACTATTAGTTTTATTATTATTTGATTACATATAAATAGCATATATTATATTTCGAAACAATATTCAATTACTGGGCTATTTCTAAGACCTTTTAAATGGAAATAGATAATTTGTTTAGGTAGAAATAAATACATATGGTTCCAAAAAAGAAGGAAATCGATCAATAGAAAGATTTCTTCTTTTTTGGAACCAAAATCGATTTAAGAAAGAAAGTTCACATTATTATATATGTTATTATATAGGTACCAATCGATGTAATATCACATTCCTATATTTTTTTAATTCATGTAAAAACCGTTACAACTAATTATTAATACAAAAATATAATGGGACATTGTTAGTGGAGCGTCTTTTGAAGTGTAAATTTACGATTTTAAGTAACGAATGCTTCAAAAACAGAATTAGTGTGTTCAATAAAAGTGTTAGTGTGATTTACTATTGTTTATTTTATCTATACTTATGATGAAGGCCTATTTATTAAAGAGAAGGCCTATTTATAAAGAATTAATTCTTGTGAACAGTGTAAATGATCCTTTATGGTCTATGTTACTACTTAGACTTACTTGAGTTATGAATTTTCAAAGGGTAATTTATAATTTGGTCTGAAAATATTATAATTTTATAATATTGGCAAAAAAGTGAAGTTCTTAGATATATATATTCAGTACAAGTACAAAATGCACAAATATTATGGTGATCGATTTCCGTGAACCACTCTCACCTTCCTCAGACCAGAGGGATTCACAAAAGAATCTTTAATGTTATGAAATATTAACTAATTATGCTAGTAATAACTAAGGCTGCTAGTTATTGTTAAGTCATTAACCTAAACAATTATTTTACTGTCCGCTATTAAACGCAGTCCTAGATGGAAAAACAATAGTTAAAGTTTAGTTTCATGTAACGATATTGAGATTTGTGCATGACGTAGTTTCATGATCCAATCAGCTGTTGTGATGCTATAAATAACGTACACAATTTAACTTAATTACCTACTTCAATACACAATTTCCTAGGTAAATATGCCATCTAACCTATTTACTTGTTTTAGTTGTAAATTAATCTAGTAGTAAATAATGTAAATGTTTGATATTAAATTTAAATGCTCTTTCTAAAAACAGTATATTCATTTAAAAAATAATAAATAAAGTAGATAGTAATTCAATTGTTATTACAACTCTTAAAATTAAACACGTATTTACGATCTTAGTAAATATTAACTGGGTGTAATTTATTTATAATGGAGCTGCTATACGTAGGAGTAAAACAATAATACATTTTTATTGTGATTTAAAACTCAATTTACGGATCCTTTTTGTTTAAATTATTTTCTTTCAATTTTATTTTGACCTCATCGACTAAAAAATTGTGATGTATGATGAAAAAAAAACACGTTAAAACATCAATAATTTGTTAAAGTAATGGATTTAATTTAGCAAATATAAAGCTACGTTCATTAGTTAAAACAAACGTCATGAGATAATACATAGAACAGTATAATATAAAGTACATATTTAAAAATAATATTTTATATCGTAATAAATGCCCTGTAATTATATTTGGTGTCTACTCTATAAAGGAATTCTATATTCAAAGATGATAATATTTTGTTAAGTTTTGTACTGTTCATGCAATTTGTTTTACATTATTTAACATTGTTCCTTCAATGAAACAATCCTCAGATGCCAAAAATATACAGACACATAAATATGAAGATAATATGCCAACTCTAAATGTTTTGAAATTTATGAATGTATAAAGATTATTTTAATATGTACTATCAAATTATAATGAGAATTTGTAAATTAGCAAATTTTTTGTATTCAGATACTACCACTGATTCCCCCACTGGATGGGGAAATCATTGACACCGGAATGCTTCTTATTGACCTGGTGTCCCCGATACATCCGAGCATACTTTTTTTCCTTACCTCAAGTGCTAATGAAAGAGGCACTCAAGCTCGTTGTCCGAATAGTATCGTGGCCAAATTTCTATATCAAAGCCTTTTATCAATCCATCGAGGCATTTACAACACTCAGCACGTGTGTAGCACATGCTTGAGTGATGGAGAGGTAATGAATCTGTCATACCTTGTCATTAATCTTTCCGAGGCTTTTACAAGACTCAGCACGTATGAATCTGTCATACCTTGTCATTAATCTTTCCGAGGCTTTTACAAGACTCAGCACGTGTGTAGTACATTTTTGAGGGACATAGAGGTAATGGATCTGTCAGACCTTGTCATCAATCTATCGAGGCATTTACAACACTCAGCACGTGTATAGCACATGCTTGAGTGACGGAGAGGTAATGAATCTGTCATACCTTGTCATTAATCTTTCCGAGGCTTTTACAAGACTCAGCACGTGTGTAGTACATTTTTGAGGGATGGAGAGGTAATGGATATGTCAGACCTTGCATCAATCTTTTGGTGCTTTCACAACACTCAGCACGTGTGTAGTACATGTTTGAGGGACGGAGAGGTAATGGATCTGTCAGACCTTGTCATCAATCTATCGAGGCTTTCACAACACTCAGGACTTATGTAGCACATGTTTGAAGGACGGAGAGGTAATGGATTTGTCAGACCTTTTCATTAATCTTTCCTAGGATTTCACAACACTCAGCACGTGTGTAGTACATTTTTGAGGGACGGATAGATAATGGATCTGTCAGACCTTTTCTTTATTCTATCGAGGCTTTTACAACACTCGGCATGTGTGTAGCACATTTTTGAGGGACGGAGAGGTAAAGGATATGTCAGACGTTGTCATCAATCTATCGAGGCTTTCACAACACTTACCACATGTGTAGCATATGTTTAAGGGACGGAAAGGTAATGGATCTATCAGATCTTGTCATCACTTTATCCAGGCTTTCGCAACACTCAGCATGTGTGTAGCATGTGTTTGAGGAATGGAGAGGTAAGGGATCTGTCAGACATTGTCATCAATCTATCTGCATATAGCACATGCTTAAAATGCAGAGGTAATGGATTTGTTAAACCTTTGTCATTTTGACTAATGTTTCTTTCTACAGATATTTTCTTTAAATTGTGGGAGCACACCTGATGGAACTATAATTCACCAATAAACGCGTATCACAAAAACATGTTATTTTAGCCATTTCCATACAAGCTGTCTGTGTTTTGATGACATTTTAAAACTGAACAAGCATATAATTTGATATAATGTAATGTAAAACCACGTTTATATAATCTGCTGGCTCATCAAAGAAAACAAATTCCAATCATTTTAAATTCTTCTTAATGTATATGTATTTTACAATCCAACTTTCATTCCAAGGGGCCTATGATCAGAAGGATCCGATGTAAACTCTAGGTAACAGTTCCTTTAAAATTCGAGACTCGAACATTTGTATAATAATATAATAGTATAATAAGTATGTATAATATATGTATAATAATAATATAATATGTATAATAGTATAATAAGATACTTGTATGAATGTGACAGGTCATAGCCCTTTTAGACACGTGTAAATGTTTTTGTCTCAGCATACAGTTTGTTTCTGGTTTTATTTTAGACACTGAACAATAAATACCCAACGCTAATAATTTTATCGGTAAACTTTAAAAAAAACACACGTGTCGTTTCGTATTTGACATTACCTAGTATCTGAAATTATTATTTTCAGTCAAGTGGCTCATAAATAATATCATGACAGCCAATTTAATTTGAAAGCTATCAGAGATTAAGCTTATTCAAAGACTTATTTAACCATAATGTTTTTCAGCAATGAACCATATATTAATAATTGTTACTATAGAGTGAGAAATGTTTAAGCTTATAAACTGGGCTTTTACTAAGATAATTATTTCACAAGATTATTTCTCTGTACAAGATATCAAAAAAAATTTAGAATTTCCACAAATTCACATTAGACTACAGTTGTTGAAATCAATTCTGAGGAATATCACTATTGAAATACCGTGATAACTAGCATAATTTCATTGCTTTAAAATACATCTTAAATACCAATAGGACCTGTGTAAGAATTTATTATATTAGATGTTACAATACTGCAGAAAGTACAATGAAGCAAATAGTAACCAAGTAGCGTTTAACCTATAGAATTTACTTCTGTAAAACATAATTATTATTAAAAATGTTCGTTCGAGTCTCATATAATCAAAAAATGAGAGATCAAGTAATGTAACTCTGAAAGGATTCTTTAGGCATAATTATAATGGAGTTGTGTTGAGGTACGTACATGCTGAATATGTTTTTCAAGATACCAATCACACATAAATACTGTCGTATATTGAATTCTCTTGCCCACAACTGAAACCTATTGAATGGCATACTTTGTTTTCCTGACTTTTAAGAAATATTTTTTCCGGCAAATGAGTGAAAATGGTTCAGATGAAAGGCACTGAGTGTTTGACTAATTATAAGCACATAGATTTCCTGCAACTATACGTCAACTATATTTATTTGTATTGTCTACTTAATAAATAAATGAAATAGATTTTCCTGTTTATATAAGATGAATATTATTGCTAGTATTATCAGTTGTTTTAGAGTTGAAATAGCGTTTGATCAATGGTTGTCTTTAACGGGACGCTGCTATAGAAGATTGGGGTGTCCGTGTTGGTTGGTAGTAAGGATTTGTCAGGAGAAGACATCCGAGTATCAGGCTTTCAGGCACAAGCCTGTGGCCCATGTAAACTGGCGACGATGTTGAAAAACCTAATAAGAATAAAATGGATTACATGAAAATATTTTACCAAATATGATTGTAAATAGAGTGACAGACAACGTACTTTTAGGGTTAATAATTAGTTTGTCTTAGTATTTAAAAATCATCTAAGATTTTTTGCTCCAAATAATTTCAAAAGTTTCATATTTCCAATTTTTCGATTATAGCTTACTCAGCACCCAATTATAATGAACAGTTTTCCGACAGTTATTACGTCATAAATACGTAATGAATTTGTTCAATATTCAGGAAGTCCGTGATTACTGGGAGTAATTGGTTTTGATAAGCAATTGAGGTGCATATTATTTAAATGAGTTAAAATGCCAAAATTGCCGATTATAATTTATTTATTTTGTTTATATTTTGTAGTTCAGTAAAATTTTATTTATTTTTTATTAGTTCACTCACCATTTTGCATGGTGCTGCAGGCCTGTGTTTGGACTATGTTTTCCTTCGGAAAAAAGTCTATTATCAATTCAGATATAATTACACACACAAATATATACAATAATCCACCTTGTTTACATTGATATGTTTCCTTATTTTTTAATATCTCAGTGATATTTGCTAAAAGATATTCACCCATCTTCAATTGCATTATTTTCTCTCCAAATGAGAATTCATCGCTCATTTTATATTTAGAATTTTGAACTATGGCAACATGATTTTTGGATCTAGATGTAAGAACAAATAAATTACACAATGTAACGTATTCGTAGGCGTTTGTCTTTTTATCTTCTATTCTTACCTTGTATCTCTTAACTTTTATCTTTTACTCTTTACTTGGTTTTCCTACTACAGTATTATTAGGTAATGTAACTGCATTTTATTTAGCAATTTGATGCACTTTGACGTTTGTCATAACTGTATTTATAATTAATACTAGTCTTTACTACGTTACTTTAGGATAGTGAAAAGTGGGAAGTATTGTATTAAATATTTATCATATTTCCAAAAACTCAAAAAATACCTATTTATTTATACTAATAATTGTGATATTATTTGTCATTTAAAGACAATAAATGACCTAAATGATTTGAAAACAGTCTAAAATTATCTTTGATTAGTCGTTCACTGTTATTGAAGTTCAGATTTAAATTTATGTTTAGTTCCGAATTGAACTAAAAAAGTTACAACTTATGTCTTAAGGTTCCAGTTTGATTAAATCACCTCCTCAACAGCCCACTCCAAGTGGATTATACTCAGGTCACATACATACTTTAGGTTCCAGTTTGATTAAATCACCTCCTCGACAGCCCACTCCAAGTGGATTATACTCAGGTCACATACATACTTTAGGTTCCAGTTTCATTAAATCACCTACTCGACAGCCCACTCCAAGTGGATTATACTCAGGTCACATACATACTTTAGGTTCCAGTTTGATTAAATCACCTCCTCGACAGCCCACTCCAAGTGGATTATACTCAGGTCACATACATACTTTAGGTTCCAGTTTCATTAAATCACCTACTCGACAGCCCACTCCAAGTGGATTATACTCAGGTCACATACATACTTTAGGTTCCAGTTTGATTAAATCACCTCCTCGACAGCCCACTCCAAGTGGATTATACTCAGGTCACATACATACTTTAGGTTCCAGTTTCATTAAATCACCTACTCGACAGCCCACTCCAAGTGGATTATACTCAGGTCACATTAATACTTTAGGTTCCAGTTTCATTAAATCACCTACTCGACAGCCCACTCCAAGTGGATTATACTCAGGTCACATACATACTTTAGGTTCCAGTTTGATTAAATCACCTACTCGACAGCCCACTCCAAGTGGATTATACTCAGGTCACATACATACTTTAGGTTCCAGTTTGATTAAATCACCTCCTCGACAGCCCACTCCAAGTGGATTATACTCAGGTCACATACATACTTTAAATGCACTATTGTGTGTGGACACTAAAAATTACATACATTATTTTACATTGACTATTTAAAAATCATACAAATCTTTATCTATTTCTCTCTTTTTCACCTAACATAAATTTTCCCTTATATCACATAAAAAAATCAATAAATAGTTTAAATAATGGTTTGTTTTCCATTGTTTTTACAATTTATTTGCTATATTTTAATGAATTTTACAATTAATTCGCCTTTGTTTTAGGCCTATATTTCAAAATCCATAAATTATTTCAAATGTTTGATGGTAGTTAATTTTAAGATACTTATATAGAACAGGGGCCATGACGATTTTGTTGGCCGTATGTATTTTGTTGTTGTTGTTGTTGTTTTTATCGTTCACAGAGACACAGAGACGTTATTTTTTAAAGATATGGCATATCGTTTGTTATAATTTTATTTTAACTTTAATGTGATTTTTATTAATTATCTATTAATTAGAATATTAAGTTTTAGTATAAATACAAAAATAGTGAACGCACTGATTTATTTTTATATTAGTAGAAAATATGATGATGGTCGATTTCGGTAGGCTACATTTGTGCTCAGCAAAAGGGTAAAAGATTCCTTTGTAAGTCCGTCTGGTCTCAGGAGGGTAATACTTTACTGAAATAGATCATTTAATGTAATATTTGAATATATTTAATTTCAAGACTAATAATTTCAAAATGAAACTGTTGTACTAGTAATATTTTATACATAACTCAACGATAAATCGGACATTTTATGAAGTTTTAAAATACGAAAACAAATCATTATTCCTTTTTGAATGTTATTTATCTACTAATATGATATGTGTTATTTCACAAATATAACTGTTATGTCAATATATTTTTGTCTAAAATACATTGCGTTAACAGTTTTAAAACAAAAATATAACCAACAGTGGTGTGATGTTCAAAGTAGTATAATTTATAACATGAGACGTTACTTTGTATTCCTATAACATATATGTTCAATTTAATAAATTCTTATTTTTTTACTATATTTACTAAGATTTTTTACAAAATTGATTCATTTATGTTATTTTAAAATTTTTTTATTTATTTCGATACGCTGGTCATTAATATTGCAACAAATTGATTAATCAGTCATATATTTACTTCTTTTAAGTTTTTATTTTCATAAATAACTTGTATTTTTTATATATTTACGTATTGATAAATGACTTCACTCACAATAAACTTAAGCACATAACTAAAATTGGTTGTAATCATATTGCATTTCAAAGATTGGCTACAAAGATAACTAACATGTTTATTAAAAAAAGGTTAAAAAAAACTACACATTGTATTTCAAGTATTATTACGTGAAAAGATCAAGTTTTCTTTAAATTTTAACATTTATTAAAATATTTATTTTATAAATCAATATAAGTGGGGAAAAAGTTGCGTCTAGTAATAGTATCCATATATATCAACAATGAAACTATATCCTTTCCCCCGTTGGCTCTTGAGATGAAGACACAGGTTAGAGCTTCCAACACCTCCTTGTTTGACGAAAGCGTAGCCCCCGTTACCCCCAGAGATCAGGTCTGTGACGTTGAAGAAGGTTATGTACGACCGAGCAGGATGGCTTCCTTTAGGAGGATAGCAGACATCGTTCGAAATCACTCTAGGATAGGGGAACCAGGACCCGCTCACCTTGGGGCTGTCGTGATAGAGAAGTCTGAAACAAATAGAAAAAAAATTTAAATTATTTATGTCAGCTTCATTCATAGCGTTAAGTTTTATTACTGTTGGAGTTGTCAAATTCAACTTGTTGGAGATGTCAAATCAATTCAATACCACCGTACGTGAGTGGGTGAGGGGTGGGTAACTGGGTATGGTTAACATTATACATTTAATGTTGTGTTGTCTTGGTTTGCTTCTAGGTTAGGGGAGGTTATATTATGAATTTGACCTGATGTATAGCTCCTATGTTAGACGTGAATTTACTTTGCAGTTTATCTTATTTGCAGCACCTATGTTATGTTTGGATGTATTTTGTAGTTGTCCTAATTTATAGCTCATGAAGGTAAGACGTGAGTATTTTAGTATTTGATCTGATGTACAGATCGTAGGTTAGACGTGAATATATTTTGTAGTTTACCTGATGTACAGCTCGTAGGTTAGACGTGAATATATTTTGTAGTTGACCTGATGTACAGCTCCTAGGTTAGACGTGAATATATTTTGTAGTTGACCTGATGTACAGCTCGTAGGTTAGAGGTGAATATATTTTATATTTGACCTAATGTTAAACTATACACCTCTTAGGTTAAGGTGTATAGCTCTTAGGTTAAGGTGTATAGCTCCTAGGATAAGGTGTATAGCTCTTAGGTTAAGGTGTATAGCTCTTAGGTTAAGGTGTATAGCTCTTAGGTTAAGGTGTATAGCTCTTAGGTTAAGGTGTATAGCTCTTAGGTTAAGGTGTATAGCTCTTAGGTTAAGGTGTATAGCTCTTAGGTTAAGGTGTATAGCTCTTAGGTTAAGGTGTATAGCTCTTAGGTTAAGGTGTATAGCTCTTAGGTTAAGGTGTATAGCTCTTAGGTTAAGGTGTATAGCTCTTAGGTTAAGGTGTATAGCTCTTAGGTTAAGGTGTATAGCTCTTAGGTTAAGGGTGGATATATTTTGTAGTAAGCCAGGTTTATAGCTCAAAGGTTTGACGTAAATATATTTTGTAGTTGATCTTAGGGGGTGAATATATTTTGTAGTTTGACCTGATGTATACTTCCTAGGTTAAGAGTGGACATATCTTGTAGTACGCTGGTGTATAGTTTAAATGCTATAGAGTAGATATATTTTTAGTATATCTGCATTAAGCCGAAACAAAAACTAGGCCTATATTAAATAAAGTGTAGAGATATTTTTGTTTAGTCGTTGAAAAACAGGTATTAAGGAGAAACTGGGAAAAATAGAAAATTTTAAGTTTTAGACTTCTTTGTGGTTAAATTCACTAAGCCACTGTATTACCGGTACCATTGGCAATTAAAAATAAACTTAATAATCTAAAAAAACTATCCAGTATGTACTTTCACTGAACATAAAACTACGTTAAACATTAAGTTCACACACACGATGATTTATCATGTTATAGTTAGGCTTCAGCTCGTATTTCCTTTATACTTCTTGTAAATTACAAAATATATTGAGTGTTAAGATATTCTATATATTCTTAATAAGGACATTCATAAATGAACTAAACTGTACATAAGTACTAGACGATTTGTTCGAATATTTGTAAATATTGTGATAACTTAAAAAGCAGTTTAGTTATACTATGGTCAGAAATTATAAACAAATATAGCAATTATAAGGACGTACGTAAAATAGTACATAAAATGAAACATTTCATTTAAAATCATAAAAGTAAAAACATTCAAGAAGCCATACAGTTAAACAACTAAACAAAGCTGTGTAATAACTTTTCTATTATTGCAACAGTTAAAAAGCTAGTATTAATGCATTAAGAATAGGGTGATGCTAGATGTCCAGAGGAATTAGCTCCATTGCAAAAAAGTTAAATTATTCCTTTTCGTTGCTTGGATGTGTTATAAAAGTCTAGATATAGTGGCCAGTATGTAACCTATTTACTGTATATAAAAGGCAAAGCCATACCTAACTCGCTAACTCACTAATCACTAAGGCTCCAACTGTCCATGTAGGTAGAGAGCTTACATTCTGTACACTTATTTCTAGGTATTAAATAGAACAACTAAAGTATTTTCATCTTGATAAAATACTGTACTCCTAAGTGGAATAAACCACCCTTGAAAGGTTGTTGAATAAGGATAACATTGGGTTGATTTTAGTAAATTAATAACAGCTGTTTTGTAAATAAATAACAATGTTTATGATTGACGTTACTATTGATGTATTTTTAGTATTATACTGTGAGTTAATTCTTCAGCTGTTAAACAAATACAAACGAAATTAACATGTTTTAAATAAGCTAGGTAATTCCATTAGGTATTTATAATAATAAATAGGTGCACGCAAGTAATGTCAGTGATATAAAGTAAATAGATTTAACATTGTGATTTTACATTATACATGTAGTCTACTATTATTTGTATTAAAAGTCAGATTCCGATGCCAAAGGCCGAGATGTATCAAGCGCAGCGAGCGTCGGAGTTGGCAGGCGAAAATGAAATTATATTTTTTTAAACATATAAAAAATAATATTGTGTAAAGTAAATTCATTAGTGTAAAAATAAAACTGCTGTCATATCAGCTGTAAAAAACAACTAAAACATCTATATATATTTTTGTAGAGTACCGATAGCAAACAATTGGAGTGAAGACAAATAAGAATCCATGATTGGACATAAATTAGATCATCAGTATACAAAATAAGGTTATGAATAATAGTAGAGGTAAACTGAAGATAAAGAAAACAAATTATATTATTTCATAAAAATAGTAAGAAATAAATTGATTAGTTCAATAAAACTATTACTAAAAAAAGCATGATTTAAAAAAGGAATCTAGCTATAAAAATTTCAGCTCAGTTATTTTTGTGAAAAGTTCATCAGAGGGGTAAGAAAAACAACCAGGTCATTGAAATAAAGTGGGCTCATTGCGAAATAATTAAGCAAATGACACAAAGAAAGGCCAATTCATCATATTAGGATTGGGTTTAATTCTTGTTCCACATGACATATTTTAATGTGTAGGACTTCATAGCATGGGTATGTTTGTCAGTATATCAGAACATGTAACAACATATGAGAATAATAAATTAGACAACTTATTATAAAAGATATATCATATAAACCTCAAACAATTAAAGCATAAATAACACAAATTAACTATACAAATACAAGAAAAAACAGCATTTATAGTGAATTAATGGCTTCAGGTGATTAATTATCGTTACTTGTTTCTTCAAATAAACATTACCGTACTTAGATAAAATGTATTCAAAAAGAAAGTATTTTTGTTACATTATATTAAACATGGTTTTCCGAAATATATCACTACAATATTTAGGCAATATTACACTTGTATTGTTTTGAAAGCCTGTGTTATGAATGTTTAAATTGTTTTTAATTTTCACAAACGAATAATAAATAAGTTAATTAATAAATTACCACATAAATATGCTTATGTAGGCTTACATATCAGTAGGGTAGTACGGGGCGAAACGGCGATGACCCATGGTGATATTGTGACGGCCATTCCTGACGTCATAGTCGGCGACGACCAGTGACCCAGCAGCTATCACAGCTAGCACGTACAGAACAGCCATTTCGTTATCACAACTGTGTACTGACGTTTTTCCACACCTGACTGCCGGTGAGGTGTTTTTATCACTGTTTAGTCACGCCCAGACTGAATCACTTTTCTCAGAAGCGTATTAGTTTGCAAGGCAAGCCTTAATGTCTTATCTTAGGTAAGCTGTTACAGAGTAGATAACACTCAAAGTGCGCTGTTTCTTTGTAACTGAATTATCTCAGTTTAATTAATGATGGAAAGATTTTTTCAAGTGGTTTAAAATTAGGGAGCTGACCGTATAAATGTATTGGTCTGCAAATTAACTTGATGAAAACATACATTACAACTTATGTACCTTTTAATATTAATGATGTAGAAGATGGTTTAAAATTGAGGACTGTGTTAAAAGTAAATATATCAAAGTAAAGTAAAAATATGTTATTTTTTGAAAGGTTTTATTTTAGCCACCACTTTTTGTTTTAATTATGTTTTAGAGTACAACAAATATTAAATGTTGATCTAATTGGTCTAAAATTTTGACCAATAGAAAATATTATAGAAAATAATATAGAAAATAAATAATAACCAGGCCTATAGAAAATAATAAATTCAATAACAATAAATATTAAAAACTAGTTCTTCCGGTGTCAACCGCGTCAAAGGACTATTTACAATATGTACAGCTCCATATGTTGGAACTTAACATATTGTAAAAAAAAGTCCTTTGACGTGGTTGACACCGGAAGAACTAGTTTTTAATAATGACTCCAACCGCTTAAGCTTACGAAATAGGAACAATAAATATGTTTACTCTTACTAACAATTGTCTTTGGTATTATCATGTCAACTTGATTAAATATTTCTTACCAAGCGAAAATTAGTTGTTAAAATCTCTTATATCAAGTGGTGGTTTTTATTAAAATAAAAGCTATCAAAGACTACAGTTAGCCTTTCTGTCATCAATGAAAGATTTTTTTATTTTCAAACCGGTGCTTTCGTACAATTTTAAAGCATGAGTTATAATTGTTCTTTGAGAATGTTAAATCCTTTCAACATCGCTTTTAAAAAAATTTTAATGCATGTGATTTGTACAGTTTGAAAACTAAACGACAACAGACTAATTTCAAATGGGCTAATTTTAACTTCCGACGGACAGGTATTTCGTAGATTTAAATTCTGTTGTACACTAATGAAGGTTTACATGCACGGCAAGCAAACACACTGAGTCATGCAAAGTCAAACACACCAGAACCGGCCGTCACTTGTAAACACACTGAGTTATGCAATGTCAAACACACCAGAGCCGGCCGTCACTTGTAAACACACTGAGTTATGCAATGTCAAACACACCAGAGCCGGCCGTCACTTGTAAACACGCTGAGTTATGCAATGTCAAACACACCAGAGCCGGCCGTCACTTGTAAACACACTGAGTTATGCAATGTCAAACACACCAGAGCCGGCCGTCACTTGTAAACAAACTGAGTTATGCAATGTCAAACACACCAGAGCCGGCCGTCACTTGTAAACACACTGAGTTATGCAATGTCAAACACACCAGAGCCGGCCGTCACTTGTAAACACACTGAGTTATGCAATGTCAAACACACCAGAGCCGGCCGTCACTTGTAAACACACTGAGTTATGCAATGTCAAACACACCAGAGCCGGCCGTCACTTGTAAACACACTGAGTTATGCAATGTCAAACACACCAGAGCCGGCCGTCACTTGTAAACACACTGAGTTATGCAATGTCAAACACACCAGAGCCGGCCGTCACTTGTAAACACACTGAGTTATGCAATGTCAAACACACCAGAGCCGGCCGTCACTTGTAAACACACTGAGTTATGCAATGTCAAACACACCAGAGCCGGCCGTCACTTGTAAACACACTGAGTTATGCAATGTCAAACACACCAGAGCCGGCCGTCACTTGTAAACACACTGAGTTATGCAATGTCAAACACACCAGAGCCGGCCGTCACTTGTAAACACACTGAGTCATGCAATGTCAAACACACCAGAACCGGCCGTCACGTACTATTGCATGCTTATTACCACTTATAATGCTCTCATTCCCTCTAAAAATTTAATTAACATTTGTTCAGTGGCTACAAATTTTGTGATAAATAAGTATATCGTTTATTCATTAAAATTGTACCATGTACGTTACATATGAATAAATAAATGTAGTTAGTATATTTAGCATTTTTATATATTCATTTGTCTTTGTCAATGGGCTTGATTTATTATTGTAAAAACAATATATTAAGAGTCAATTGGTAATTGCAGTTACGTTATTTATAGTTTAAAGTGAAATCTGAACCTCTAAGTATGTTAGCCTCATTTTCGGCTATCTGAAAGGTCTGATACGTTCTTTTCTTGCAACATAAAATCTTGAATGACAATGTCTCAAGGTAAAGTCTTAGAGGGTATTTCTTAGCCATAAATCTTCTTGGTGATTCGGGCCTCTTTTTACTTTGTCACTTGTACTTTCACCAATCCAACACTTACACCATAGTACTTCTTCAGTAATATCCACTCCAAGGACATTCGTTGACGCTGTATCAGTGTAAGAATACTAGGAACAAAATCTATTTTGTTCTTAAAAAATGAAGAAGGTTTTTTCGTACTCTAGTAACAAAACAATATCAACAACATTGTAAATAATATTTTGCAATTTTTTGAATTTTAAAGGTTTTGAACGATATAATTTCAATAAGCCTAGATAAACATTGCTAGGTTTAATTTTTCTTTTAAAACTCGTATTAAAAAAACAGTAAAAAAATAACAGGAACGTTTGTTGCGTCACTTCTATGAAAACTACTTTTATATAATTTATAACATTGATCGGTTTAAAGTAAAATCGTTTTCGACTGCTGAGGAGCAGCCATTGTCAACTTCTGAGAAGCAGCCATTGTCAACTACAAATAACTATGTAACCACAAATATACTGAACATTTCATTATGTTTGTCACTCAGTTTACCGACAAGATTTATTATGGTTGTTTTACGAAGCAGTTAAACTTTATCAGAGATAACACAAGTCAAGTTCAATGATACGTGATTAACTATACCATTTGTTGACATGATTCAGTAAGGTACAATCATCTTGCTTTAAAGACCAACCATATCCAACTTATGCTCGTTAAAGTAAATTTGCAAGTCCTTTAGTTAATCGATTAACAGTAATTTAAAAGGAAAAATGTATAAAAAGAAAATCAATCTGCTTCAGTTGCAGTGAGTTTGAGATAATACGATGTAATTTATATGCCGAAACATATTTATGTCCACAGACATTTTTATTATTTTAAAACGTATTTCTGTGATAAAAAAATGAATATTTTTTTGGAAAATATAATCTGTTCTTAAACGTTAAAACAATAAATCTATAATTAATTTTGTTTTGAAATTTTATTTTATTTTTATTGTGTAAGTTATAATTTTTACAGGGTAGAATAATTATATTCCGGACACAAATTAAATACTTTGCAGCTCGTACTCATTAAATATACTTTAATGAGCCATTCAACGAGGGAAAATAATACTTAATATTTTATACAACACATGAAATAAAATAAATGGAAGCTGTAAACAGCTCAAAGTAAGGTAAATAAAAAAGCAACACTACAGAAAAAATAACTTTACTGAGTAGAGGAAAAAACGACATTATAGAAAGAAGTTAAAAGTAAGTAGGGTATAAAATAATAGTGGAATATCACATATTTAATATGCCATTACACAAAACTCGTTTAGACTAATATTGATAATTTAATATATTTGTTAATGTTTATAAATAAACACACTGCCACTGTTTAAGTGGTAAATAGGAGCCTGTAGATGAAATTGCTCTACATTTGGTCATCATGCAGAGCAAGGTTGTGACAACACCATGGATAACACATTGGAGTCATTATGTTATATGAGTACAACCGAATACACTTAAACATGCAAGAAATATAAAACAATATTGAATACAATATTTTATTTTATTTCAGGTACGTGTCTAAATAAACCGCAATGTTGTAATTTTAGCAAAGGTTAGTGCGTAGGCCTATGTGGTATCTTTAAGAACAAGTGTATAAAAAATTTCATGACATTATTTCTCAAATTATGTACGTACCAAATAAGTTTGTAGTATATTTATACTCTTAAGAGAACGGTAACGATATTTGGGGAAGATACGTCCAAGCTCGTAGATTATTTATGTTCAGCGAAACCCAAACAAGATTAAATGTCAACTCAAAGTTTGGTAATTCGTTTACCCTCTCGCCTTTTCAGCATCAGTAATAAATCCAAGATGGGAATATCATACGGGACAATGGAAAACTATCACTTTAGTAGAATCAATTTAGTTTAGTAAATTAATTTTTTTTAACTCAACAAGTATTTCATGAACCTGGCAGTCTTTCTGGTATGTGACATTTAGCACTGTCGAGTACAGGATAATAAAGTATATTTTTTAGCTATATATAAGTAGGGACTATGTTTATACTTGGTTATTTTACATTATTTAAATAAATTAAAGTGGAATATGAACATTAGTTTAATACCAAACGTTGAACAAACAATGTTTTTTTTCCAAACACGTCTGGTGTACAGCATTGTACTTGCTATGAAATATATAATATGATAACATTACGTTCAATATTGCTTTGTTACGATACTGTTTCTAGCCACACACATTTTTACTTTCTTAAACAGTCAATAAAGATAAGAATATTACAATTTAAAATATATGAAACTAATTTACCACTTAAATCATGTTTCCAAGTAAAAATAGTCAAGTTACTGTATTGTTTAATTTGCTTTTCTAATAAAAATAATCAGTAAATAATTGTCATTTAATGGTCAAAATTAACAAACCTTAAGAAGTAACATACGATGTTTCTTAAAAATACCTATTTATAAATTAAAATATACTTTTTACTTTACTTTTTAAAAATAATCCATCACGCAACAGAAATGTCGAATAACACCACTATCGTATTGATAAACAACAACAATTTTGTATACACTTTATATATTTAATCGTTAAAAAAAGAAACCAGCAGTATTATAGTTTAATATATGATAATTGTCTAATGTAAACAGATCTCGAAATCATATTTTGCATTGCTTTGGTTTAAAAATAAAGCATATTCTTGATACAAGAATATGATTCAAATGTGTTAGTTATTATGAAAAAGAAAAAAATGTAGATTCTTTAATCCAAAAACAAAATTCATTAAACTGTATTATTAAATATTCGTTAGTAAGACGATGATCGTTAAGATATGGGCGAATATGAGGCGCGAATGAGTGTCATGAGTGAAGATGAACGAGTGTAGTTACTGTTACTAAGGTTCCTCAGAAAGAGCTGTTTATTACTATCTTATCATAATTATTATTATTTTTTGTAAGAAATGTTATGATAACTGGTACCAATCTGAAACATGTTAATATCCGTGGATACCAATTTTTTGTAAAACATTAAAAATTATGTGGACGAGTTAAAAAACAAACAAATAAGCTTAAAACAAAAACAAAAAAATAGTCAGTCATTCGTAAACAAGACGAAGTGTTTTCACAAAGTTAATAATCCACTTATTCTCCAGCCTTTCCAGCAACACTCGTTAGACCGAGAAGGGAATTTCTCCAGAGACGAGGGAGATTCATCTGCCGCCTGAACTGAGGTCTTGATTATAAACTGAAAGTAAAACCATGCTACTGTGTTTATTAATAGAATAGAGCTTTCATAACGAAAATATTAATATTTTCGATACAAATGTACCCAAAAACATTGTTAAATTGAGAATAATTTAGTCTTTTACATAAACATATTTGTTGTTATTACTAATAACACTATTTATAATTATGTATCAATTATTAATGTAAAATGATTATACAGTATATTTAAATATTAATCATTCAGTCACGCCTCATTCCTTTACCGTTTCATTTACTACCACGTTCATGGATGTATTTTAATAAATTTTATTATTTCAACACATTAACATCCATTACCCATACCTTTATTGCAAGTACGAGATTGTCAGTGTTTTTAACTACAATTTAAGTGTATTTCAAATTAAATAAATAATTACAGTCTGTATTTCAAAATATAATTTGCTGCATAGTTATTAGTGTTATATTTTTATTTTTAATCTTGTGCTAATTTCATTATATTGAAAAACAGTTTACGGACTCAGTTATTTTGTATTTATTTAAAAACCATGAAGGTGATTTATTTTTCAAAATACTTTTCATATTCAAGTACAGTTGTTATTTCTGTGCATCATTGATCACGTATTCAACACCCAACTATAATAGACGATTTCCTGACAGTTATTAGCTCATTAATAAACGATGAAATAGTTTACCATTCAGAAAGACCGTGATTACTATGTATAATAGCTTTTTCATGGGCAAGTTATGTGCACATCAATTATATTAGATAAATACCACTGTTATCGGTTTTAATATACTTCATTTTACATATATTTTAATGGCTAGTAAAATTGTTATTCTTTTTCAATATGGATCCACCAGTCAACATGGTTCTGTAGGCTTTTCACGTGAACAGCTTTTTCCCACTAATAAAAAGTAATCAATGAGGGGTTGGCGTCTATTTATACATATAAATGTATGATGCAGTTCCAGAATTACAAATTGACACACATTAAATTATTAGGCTATTAATTCTCATTATATGGGCCAGTGCTGATAAAATATATCGGAATTTACTTTCTCTCGTATTTTTTTCTCTTTTTTTAGTTTTGAACGTGTATATTTTAACAATAATTCATCTTCAAATATGGAAATTGCCACTATGATAAACATTTTAGATGTATAAGAAACAGTATTCTACGTTGGAAAGTGGGATCCGAATCAAAGTTTCAATAAATTAATGTTATTATCGTTCAAATATAAGTTTATATATAAATACATTACTATTACATAAAATAATAAATACAATAAAAATAAATTCATTAATAAAGTTTGTAAAGAAATAACATTTTAGGAGTTAAAATGTTGTATATTTTACCTCATAAGACAATACCTATTATTTTCTTTACAAAACATTGCAGTTATTCACTATAAATGTCAACGATTTTTACATTGTGCCACTATAAACATTGTGAATGTAGATATATTTTTACTGCGTAGTGTATAAAATGAAGTTGTCCTGAAATGTAAAGAGGCGTTCAGAAATATAGAGTAGATAGCAGTAAATCGTAAATATCCTGTCGACGCAGTTCGCAGCTGATGCCTCCTCATCTATATAAACTTCAGCAATTCCACTAAAATGATAATGTACTATATTAACTATATACTAATTTTTATCATCGCATTAAAGTTAACTTTGTTTTACTTTTGGTAAATTCTAATAAATTAATATATTTATTTTAATATTACTAACATAATTGACTGTTCTAGTTGATATTTTGTCCGTGAACCTAGCTGGCATCATTCAGCAATGTGCATTTATATTTGTGTTTAAACACATTTATATATGTTCTTATAAAAGATAATTATAAGAAATATTTTTATTTTAAAGTGATTTATTCATTCACTTTCATTTTTCTTTCTATAAATCTTTTTATAGAATTATTCTTTGTATATTTTATAATTATTCAAAAATATGAGTGCAATTTAACCGTATGACAAACTATTACTAATTGTATAATCGCTAATGGTTTTCCTTGTAGCCTTATATACTATACTATTATGAAATCAATTAAAGGTGTATTATTCTATGTATGTTATTCTATAACAATCATTTTTAAGACCCCGATAATAAAGATATTGGTGGGTGTGAATACCAAATGAGTGTGATGAGTGTAGTAATTGTTACTAAATAAGATGAAAATTCCTGAGAAATAGATAATTATTTATAGCACACACGCTAAAGAATGTTAAGCATATGATGTACGGTACAATTTAAAACAAACCTCAAAATAACATTTTATATTTTTACGGTTTCATTCCAGTATTTTCTAGACAGATAAATATTTTACAGTTGTCTTAATTATAAAAACTATAAAACTGTGTAGTTCCTTTAAATAATATTAATACCATCAGGTTTACTATTATCGAACCAATATATTTGCTGTAAATGTGTACATAATAGAAGTATATACGCTACCATTTTGCATAATAAATGTTACTTAAACTGTCTACCATATTGAGTTATTTCAATACGCCTGACTCAAAATTGGGAGTTTTAAAATTATATAATTAAAAAAAATAAAAGATAAACAAATAATCTTAAAACATAAAATTATTTAGCCATCCGTACAAGATGAAGTGTCTTCAGAAAGTTTGATAATGAACTTCCTGTTTAGATTTTTTGACAACAATTGTTAGAATAAGAGGGGATAACAAGCCCCCACGCACCCCCATATAATGAAAATCCACCAACCAAACCATACATGTCCAGTGGTAACCCTTCCGTCCATACAGGTGTATCGGTGGCAACCCACCCGCCCATCCCTTCCAGCGCAGTGGTATTCATCTGCAGACTACACGTGGGAGATTCATATACAGTCTGAGCTGAGGTATTGTCTATCAACTGAAATTAAGACCTTGTTTGCGTTTTAATTATTAAAACGTGTGTTTTTATTTAGAAAAATGTAGTACGAAATATATTGTGTAAAAGTATATCCATAAAGTGTGTTAAGTAAAAATGTGCACTGTTCTATCAAAATGCTTGTACTTATTAATTTTAAAATTATTTGATACAATATTTCTAACTATAGAGAATCTATTTAGGAAAATAATACAAATAAAAAAGTTATTTTTCGGAGTATTAATAACTAGTTTAACTTTTAAAATCATTTTTCTATTACTTTTCTGGAGGTCCTGTCAACGCAAGCTTATGCAAATAAGGGTTAACATATTAAATATATTTTAATTTTCAATTTTTGACATTGCTATAAAACATTTTTACTATCAATGGAACTTAGTGGATTTCTTAATGCATCTTAATTTGTCTAAAAAAAATCGGACAATTTTAGGATATTCTAAAAAAATACTACTAACCAACGTGAAAAAAAATACTGTTAAGCACATAAAGTGATATATATTGTACAAATGTTTCATAAAATAGTAACACTATTTTGTATTTAAAATAATTACTTTTTAACATCAATAATCAAACTTTATATAGAGTGAAACGATATATTTGTTAAGTAAAATAAAGTCTAATATTAAAACTACTTGCTTGCATTGTTGGAGTATTTATTATTAGTCTGCCTTTAAAATTATAATTTTACTAACAGAATAGAATAGAATAGAATAGATTAATTATTGATTCATGTGACATAAACAATGTATTGAATCTCGTCATTTTTAAAACATGCACATGCTATTAGCATATACCACACAATTCAAAACATGCAATATAAATACAAACCATGCACATAATCAAGCTATAGTTTGGCTAAAATTATAATACAAGACCAACCTAAAGTAAGAATTAAGTAGCCTTACTAATAGTAAACCTAGGAAAAATCAATATTTACAGTGTCAGCCTCAAAGAATTCAGCTATTCTATAGAAAGGGTTCACAAGCAACCATGCATAAATAACCTGTTTGAATTTCTTTAAGCATGTTATAACATGTTGTATATTGATTTGTTGTATATTCCGTTATTTTTCAATATTATGTATAACAATACAATTAATTTTAAAATTACTTAATAAGTAATGAATATATTAATGCTATATATTCTTGTATATAGAAAAGTCTCGTCCAGTGCCATGTATTAGGAAACATTTGTGTATGGAAATTGAATCCTGTGAAAGTTTGCCCTTTCAACCTTTCACTGGTCATCAATATTTTCAAATAATATAGATTAATATTTTACCACTTTTCCAACAATACTTATTTAAGATTTCATTATTGTAAAATGGTGATTTCAATTAAATATTATTTAACGTTATAAAATTTTTATAACGTTTTATAAGTACATAATTACATTGTAGTATCTGCAGAATAACATGTATTTCTTATAACAGTACAGCCGATTCTTGACCAATTTCAGTCAAATTATTCTAATAAGACATAAGAAACTTGTTATCAAAAAAAAATATAAAACGATGAGTATAAAATACATAGTTACACAAAAGATAAAATAATAGAAAATTCAGTTCATGCTATACGTGGAGCAATTAGTTTACGGATTTAATGAACCAATGACAGTTTTACTTCAGTGGAATAAATCAGATCATGGGACAAATGGACCAAACAGATCAGGTGGTTGGCCGACCAATCAGATTACTGCATCAACCGTCCAATCTGATAACAGTATCGGTAGCCCAATCAGCTGACAATACTAGCAGACCATTAAATGAATGAATGGACGGACTAAGTGGATTCAGTGTCAGATCAACATGCAATTCGTTTACGTTGCACTGTTGCGGGCAGTATTGGACTATGTCAGCGTTGTATGGTCCTCATACCAGATTGGTCACATCCAAGCGTCTTCAAAAGACACAAAAGACTGTTTTCCGCGTACGTTGGAGTGCAACTGGAAAACATGGCGTACATATAGGGTTCTTTCATGCGGCATTTTTTCTCTTAATAAACGGAAATCCTGTAAAAACACTTTCCGTGAGTCACAAATACTGACACTACCATCTATTTACAAAATTGAAACATTAACATTTGTCAGACAAAACTTTTCCAAATTTAACTTCTCAGTACAAACACTCTATTATTTACGTAATCCGAACAAATTATCAATCCCTAAACATTCAACATATTTTTATAAAAACCACTTGTGTTAAAATGGCATTAATTTGTTTAATAATCTTCCACTATCACTCAGGCTGGAATCAAGTCTAACTAAGTTTCGAAAAAAAACTCAAAAACCACATAATAAATCTTGCTTGTTACAGCGTCCGAGAATTTCTAAACGGGAAATATGTCACTAGTTAGGTGTGATGTGTTTTATTTTGTTGGAAATCATGAATGATCTTCTTATTTACATGTATTACATTCTTATTTTCGATATATAAGAGTTGATTTTGAGTTTTTTTTTTTTCATACAAGGGAGATGGGCTGAGTGGTAGAAGTGAGATAGAGATATTTTCTTGCCCCAATGTGTGTACTGTTGTAAGTTCCTTAAAAAGTTGACATGCTTGCTGTTATTCGTGCATAACACTTAATTATTGTATGTTTTGATGTATTACCTAAATAGTTTAAAACTTAATAAATAGTGACGGACCAAATCGAACTAGTACGTCCTGTAAAATAATGTTTGTATATGAACTATATAGGAGAAAAAGATATAAATAAAGACCAGCTCATTACTCTTACTTAATTACAACCAAAAGTAAATTATTCGTTTTTTATGCTTAAATATAATTAAAAAATGCATTTCTCTCAAAATTTTAAACTGAATATAAATCATCAAAAATTAAGACGAGCTTTAGTGCAAAATGTGATTACCTATCCTGCAATCTAACCAACATCATGCAGACCAACTACAAACAAATTTCCTTTGGGATTTCCTGACACTGTCATCTATACATAGGTTCTATTCATCTACATAAGGCTAGAACAGCCCTATCAGGTAAAATTAAATTCCATATTAACATAAAGCATGTTACTTATTTGTAATAAAAAAAAAGTAATTAGATATTATTCCTACAGCCATTTCGAAAAATTGAATATATTTATAAAACTACAATATTATTGAATAATGATGTTTCCCATATTATTATCTGACTGGCTGATATTCTTCCAAACATTTATTTCAGGCATTGTGGTTTAGGGTCCACCATACATAAACCCTATCCTGCATTAGAGAGGAAGAATTAGAAGGAAGCTTGAGGAATCAGTGTTTATATTACATTATAATATTTATAGTTATTTTATGGCTAATTAATATTTCTTTGAACTGTTATTTCTAATGCACAATAATTTTTTTGACAGTTGTAATACGTATTCATAATAATTTTTTTTCCTTCAATATTCCCCGATAGTTTTTTAGTCGATGCCTCTTAAATATGTTTTTTATAAGTTCCATATCTGCAGGTTTAAAAATATCGATCGAGTTATGACAATAAATCTATGTTATATATTGTTGTGTATATATATATATATATATATATATATATATATATATTATAATATTTTTTTATAATTAACAATATAATATAATTGATTCAACCTTGCTTGATAACTCTGCTATTCAATTAAGCCTCTGTGTAAAATTAATTTAATTTGTCTTCTGGATGATTTCAACTTACAATTATTGAAATAACAAATTCAGAATGTTTGATAAAATATATTTTTTAATGATACTTATAAATGTCATTTACATTAACAAGTGATACTTTTTAGTTTGAGGAACAACTTTAAAATATAAAATAAAACATTAATTTCAGCTAGGTTTAGAGAAAGAGATTACTAAATAGTTTAGATAAAGAAATAGGCCATGGGTATTCGTGCTGAACTTGGTTTACTTTTTTATGGATTAGATAAATTACTGTAGATAATATATATTCTTGATATTAGTTAGTTATAATAAGCGAAAATACAAATGCCAATTATGTCTTTTATGTTTGGACTATGTAGTAGGCCTAATACTGGTTTGATGGAGTTGGTCTCACCCAGTGTTTCGTCTCAAGTGTATTGTATTAAAATTTTTATTGATAGTTTATAGATATTAGTTAATTTAAAGTTGCAGTTTACTAATATAAAAAAGTATTTACATTATTATTTATGTTAAATAACTTTTAATAGTTTATTTTATGGAAAACTGTGCACTGAAGAAAAATTCCTTACTCCCATCTCCATTGATATCTAAAGTGAGAAAGAGTCTTTCTTCCAAGTTCATTGTTAAAGATAATTTAATTATATCATACCTTTTTAATTATACACTGGTTAATTACTTGAACACTAGACTCCCTTTACTGTGGTGGAAAATATTTGTTCTTGAAAAATTTATGGAAAATTATTTTAATTTAATTTTTAGTTACATTACGAGACTATAATAAATGTATTAGAAATAAACTTACAATTGTTGATCAGTCACTGAAATTAATAATCATATTAAAATACTAATTATTAAAAAATAAATATGGTACATATGAACTATTATATAAATATGTTTACATTTTTTTAATCAAATTATTCTTTAGTTTAATTATTAGTTGATTGTTTATATATAAATAGGTATATTTATTATTATATTTATTGACAACTAGTTAAAATGTTACTGTTAATAAATGCAACCACGATGCTCATGTAATATAATAAACATGTAATACTCGTATATAAAAATAACAAAAACAAAAACTTTACAAAATATTAAGAAGGAGAGTAAATTGATTTCAAATTCTACAAATATTGTAGCAATAAGAAAAAAGAATTTAGTATCGTTATGGAGTGTAAGAAAGTTCATCACTAAAAATTATATATATTTACATTTTTACATTATAACTTGAATTGTGTAGAATTCATATAAGTAACAATACAATCATATGTAACCCAATATTTATAAATATAAATGTTACAAAAGTTAGTTAAGTTCAAATAAAAAAACGTATAATGATTATCTCATTTCTTTTTGTTGAAGCACTGTTGAATGCCGGCTAATTATAAATATTAAATATACTTTCAATTTTAGTTTATAATTATTGATAGACTGTTTAAATTATATTCGTATCAAATTACATCTAAAAGACACAAATTTTTACAAACTATGCTTAGATATCCTAATGTGGTAATTGACTATAATGCGGTTACCACAATCTTTTATCATTTTTATAGTATCATGCTTAAATAAATTCTATTGTAAAAAAAATGTTTTATAATTGTTTGATACGTGTATCTTAATGAATCGTAATTAATATGTGGTTGATGAAAAAATGTTTAAATGAATAAGAAAACAAATTAATTCTTCTAAATTGTAAATATATGAAAACTTATTCTGATTTGCACAAAATATTTACTTCTCATTGAAAGTTTATAACGTAAATATGTTTAAAGTATTTTATGTGAAAAATAATTGAAAAATGAAAAAAGTGTACGATATAAAATCTTAAATTTATATTCGGTAGTTACACCTAGAAAATATTATAAATCACAAGGAATAAAGTCAATGTTATGAATAGAATAAACATACCAAGTCCTTAGTAAAATACTTATTTTTTAAATTAATTAGTATCAAAAGAATAAAATAAATATCTTAGAAGGTGCAGTTATTGAAACGAGCATGGAAATATTTAAAGTTATATTTTGTTATGTTTGTAAAAGTTTGGGCCTTGTTATCTTTCCTTGCAAAGTTTTATTGCCCACTTATTGTACAGTCCTGTTGGCATCAATTGGAGAACCGACTAGAGAATTTCCCTCGGGACAGCAGGAATCCATCTTATGTCTGGGCTGAAGTCCTGTTTATCAACTGAGGAGTAGACCTGTCCTTTACAATTAAATTATAAAATTAATGTTTTTTTTAATAATTCACTAAGAAAATACTATTTTAAAACGTATAATTACATTTCATCCTTGCAATTTTGTGAATAATATTCATTCCAAATAGAATATAGCATTTAAAGAAATACATCACTAGTTTTCATAGATTAGTTACAGAAATATATTATTACAAACAAATTCTAATATATACATAAATTACGTTGGTATTAAAATCACCAAAAACTTGTCATGATACAATTGATTAGTGCTTAAAATACATTCAAAAGAATGCAGTTTTTCAAACACAGAAAAATCTTAGCATTTAATTATATTTATGCTCATGGTATGTTTTACATATTAATATACAGATACAATAGTTTAGTTATTGAAAGTAAACTTGTTCAGTTCTACTTAAACATTGTATATATTATTCTAATAAAATGTCATAAGAATTTATAGATTCAAAAGCTCTATTTGAATGATGTCCCATTATACAATGTAAATACATTAATTATTTAAAATCATTAAATTTAGTTTCTTGTTTGATTATTATATTTAATTTTTTATATTATTTTATATTTTGTAGTTATGTTTTCTTACTAAGAGTTGTTTTCTTACTAAAATGAGTACATTATGTACATATATTACGTTAGACGTTTGTTTTGTCACGTTTCCTTCTATTTAAGTATACCTTTTTATATTTAAAAAAAATATAAAATACATTTTTTTAAATTTAATTTAGGTATAAGCAATAAATATATTACTAATACTGTCAAAAATCATCAAAAAGTAAATTTTCAAACTAATTACACATTATTTAAGAATTTCATGTATTTATTATTCGTGCATCTCTACATGTAAGTATATTGTAACTAACAGAAAAAAACAAGTTAAAAAATAAGATGTTTAAATGAATATTGTTTAAATTTTATAAATAATATGTTTACATATTGTTGTAAAAATAACAAAAAATAATAATGCTGATAAAATAACAAAGAATCAAGATTTTCATACTTTCAATCAATATTAGAGTATTATTATTATTACTATTTGAGTGTAAATTATTACGCCTATTATAGTTTAATTAAATATAATTATTAGGAAGATTGTGGCTATCAAATAAATAAAATAACATTTTTAAAGATACTGGGGGAAATAATCTTTTCGTTGAAAGTTATTTTTTGTTTCATTCTTACCACATAGAGGCTTTTTAAGCTTTATAATCTTTATGATACTCACGCTAAAATTTCGACTCTTACTTATTTGTACGCTATAAAACGTTACTTTGTAAAAAAACATGAAAAAACTCTATGTTCAAAATAGAGGTAACAAATACGTTTTACATAAGCCTATTAGTACCATTGAACAGTTAACTATCTTGCAATTAAGTTAACTGTGCATAATTGTCACCTTTTTAAATAATTAGGAACATAAATTTAAATTAAACCCTCTTAATAATTTTAAATGACTCTCGAGTCTGTGAATAAAGTATTAGGCTAACGTAATTGCTATTTACACATTCATTTGTCAAAGGAAAGGATTATTTGATGTCTCTTCTAACTATATTTAATTTAAAAGTCAACCAAGTGTCCTTATCACAAAATGGAGGAATGTCTTTAACTTAAGGAATGAATATATATTATTCTTGAATATCTTAATAAAACTTAGTATTTATAATAATATACAGTTTATTTAAAATTCATTATGTAGTTGGAAATACTGTTATTCTAAATTTATTTGGACCTCTCCAATGTCTTAGGGTAATACACGACTTTTCAAAAGATATAAGTTTCCATAAAATCTGAAGTGGTCTAAAATAAGGTAATACTATATTATATATTTATAAAAATAGATTTAAGTTAATTTACGCTGAAAGGAATGTCTTATCGTTAGAAACGTCTTGTATCTAAAAATAAATCACTCGTTGAAAAAGTACAACTGAACCTATAGTAAATTTTAGTGGATTTTGTATGAATTGCATAAATGGCATACATTTTCCATATATTTACCATATGTAAATATGTATGATTCTATATGAATATGTCTCCACCTACTTCATTTAAAGTGGGTAATTTTATTGTTGAAAATCGTGCGTAGGAGGAACTTTTAATTGGATTTAAAAAATAAACTTCTTAATTAAAATAGCACAAAAATGGTCCATGTCTCTTTATACTAAACTTGTTTAACTCTTTGTTAAACCTTATATTTACGTCTACACTTAATTTACGGTGTTACCTTAAAGTTTAATTATATTGAATTCATGTTTTGGGAAACAAGACTAAAAAAAACTAATTAAACCCTATAAATATAATTTTTATTTGGAAACAATCATAAAACTAACGTAGTTATTTATTTTTCTCAAAATATGAATATATTTTCTTATTTAATCCAAAATAGTATTGAATTTATAAATACAATTAAACATCTTTTCGATAAGTACTGACTGGTTCCTTTACTTATCAATGTTTTGTCTTTCTCCAGAGCAAAACTATTTTACTGATTGAATTAGAGTAAAATATGTTTATTGAAAATAAAGATGCCATAATTTATTCATAGTAAAAATTCTTTAAACTAGTTGAATTACGTCTATGTAGAATATAAAAATACATAGTGTCTCAATCTTCTGGAAAATTTAATACAAAATATAATTACTATGAGCGTAGGCTTCAGTTTAGTATTTGCAATTTTTTTTAACCAAACACAATTCATAAAATGTTATTTGTATGTAGCTTTCTTAGTTGGAATCAATAATATACACCATTTTATAATACCACTAGGATTTATGTAAATTAATTTACTTTAACAAATAATAATAAAACTGATAAACAAAGAAATAAAAATCAATTAAAAGGTCCTAGAATAATATTTTAACATAAATAACAGATTTTGAAGTTTTTTTTAATGACTATGAAAAATATGTGTATCTTATTATATATTCGGTATTAGAGAAAATAGAGAAGCTAAATAAAGCTGACCACACTTTAATTAGGTTAAAGACAGGGCTAACATTATAAAAAACACATTTAATCATTCGTAACTATACATTTAAAATCACTTTAACAGCCAAGTATTTTGTAGATAAATCCTAAATTCTCAGAACAAATATCTGAAAACACGTTTAGTAAACATTCAAACTAAATTCGTTATCATAGAACTGTAGGACTGTATTTGTTATAGCTATTTTATTATTGAATGTAAAATTCCTAAAATTATTTGGTAAATACTTGAAACTACAATTTTATTATTAGATTTTTAATAATATTAAATGTAATAGCACATAGGAAGCTTAATTAGAAAGTATGCTTGCTTTAAAATTAAAGTAATCCTTAAGCCTTTTTTAGTTTGGTGGAAAAAACATTTATAACTACAATATAGAGTGTCATCATTTTACAGCAGTAAAGACTTTACATACTATATTCTATAGGGTAATGTTGGAAAGGTTAAAGCCACACCACGTGACTCATATGCATTAGTTATTTAGCCAAGCTAAACATTATAGAATATATTTAGCTGTAAATTGATGTAGACGACCTTTTTTGAAGTAGCCATTTTAAATACAACGTAAACAAGGTTTTATGTAACAAAAATAAAATAAGAATGTTTCTCTACAAACATGTTTTTATTTTTTGTATCCCCTCTATTTCTCTCCGTCGTGCCTCATTCTATAAATAGATTTTTTAAATTTGTTTTATTGCTTAGCCTTTTAATATAATAAATAATTTACGTCGACGAAAGTGACCCTTTCGAGACTATTATTTCACTTCCTACTATACAAGATATTATTTTTTTGTATTAATTTTTAAAGTGGGAGTTGGTAATAATCTGTATAAGCATCACACATTGTTATCTAATACATTTACAGATCAAACATTTGAAGCTATAAGTAAAAATTGTTAAATGTAATAACCATACAAACTTCGTAGTGATTTTAGAGTAACTACGATTGGAAATCAGTTTTAGAGAAAAACCTTTTTTAATAATATGGCATTTTAAACGACGAAATTTATAGGTACTTTAATTGTATTAATAAATTATTTGTTAGGTTTATGAACAAAATACATAGTAATATTTTGTAATACTATATAAATCGTGAATGACATTTTTTAGGTTATATTACCATAAATAATGCAATAATGTTTGAATTAGAAATAATTATTTTAAAAATATACTTACAAATTTAAATGTTTACAATGAAATTCTGTGAATCAAAAATATTACGAACCCAATTGATTTTGTGTATCAAAAAATTACCAACAACAACCAGTTAGTTAATATATGTATATATTGATCCAAATAAATTCACTTCAAAAACATTTTGTTTTAATTTTTTATATTGCATTTATCTTATTTTATCAAAATTAGTCTTAAAGTTGATGTAACATAGTTGATATTTTAATGTTAAATATAACTAAATAAGAGCAGTTGTTACATACTTCAATATAAACTAGGTGACACGAGTATGTTACATATATGAATATTACTAGACAATTCTAGTTATTACATAGTTAAATAGAAAATGTTTTGCCATTTTAAAGAGTACTAGATAAGAATATTTAATAAATTTAAAAATATCACCAGACAATACCATTTGTTACATATATAAATATTACTAGGTAAAAATAGTCGTTACATAATTAAATCATGAAACAAATTGTAAAGATTGAAATATATAAATACCCATTTAGCAATACTATACTAAGTTCTCTAATTATAAATGTAACATGAACATTCAACAGCTATTCAAGAGATATTTCCCTCAGCTGTGTAATAACAATGTCGAAGCGGCACAAGTGTAGCTGCAGAGACAAGCCAATGCAGTGAGTTAGGGGGCAATTTCCGACAAAACTGGGATAAACTGGAAAGGGGTGGGGCAGATACGGCACTGCAACTACAGTCTCACACCACTAACATTGCTTCAGAGAGAATGTTTTTGGTGAAACATTTACCTTATCATATCCAGTGAGTTCCTGTTGCAAATATATTAAGAGTTCAAGGGTTGTGAGGTGTTTCCAACTTAAATATATTTCTTTATTGATAAAGTTAAGTGTACACCTTGATTACCTTAGTTTATTAGTTTATTAAAAGATTTTTTAATTTAATTGAGAATCAGAATAATTTATGTTAAATATTTATACTCTTGGATCCTAAAATATTTTAAAAAGTAAGTATGTAAAAAGTATGACCCGCTCGCTCGCCCATACTCGTACAGTGGTGATGACCCACTCACCCACCCATACACGTACAGTGTTAATGACCCGCCCGCCCACCCATACACGCACTGTGGTAATGACCCACCCGCCCACCCATACACGTACAGTGGTAACGACCCGCCCGCCCACCCATACATGCACTGTGGTAATGACCCACCCGCCCACCCATACATGTACAGTGGTAATGACTCGCCCACCCACCTATACACGTACAGTGTTAATGATCCGCCCACCCACCCATACACGTACAGTTGTAATGACCCGCCCACCCGCCCATACACGTACAGTGGTAATGACCCGCCCACCCACCCATACACGTACAGTGCTAATGACCCGTCCGCCCTCCCATACACGCACTGTGGTTGGTTGCTCATGTTTAACACACGTCTTTGTATAAATAATTAAATACTGCAGAAAAAAATCATCAAATAAAATATTAATAATTTGACACATTTTATAAACAAATAAAATTTATACTCATAATTGTGCTCTTAGCGTCGGTGCTTAAAATTGAATCTTATAGTGTAAAACAAGTAAGAAAATAGTTAATTAAGTATAACATAAACCAGCTTAAAAGCTGAAAAAAACAGAATAGACCACTTAAAATAAACGACCCATTTTACATCTCTTAGTAATAAAAATAATTGTAATCTATATTCATAATGTAACTTATTATATAATAAATTAGACCTTAAAATGTAATATAAATATTTATGTTAATATATTATAGCAATTATTATTTTAAATGCTTACATTATATTATTATTTACAATAAAAGTTACAAATATGTTGAAAAAATTATATAAATTATTTTTCAAATTATTAAAATGAATATGATATAATAATGCTATAACTCCTTTAAATGTTTGGAGTTATTCTCTCTAACAATCTTATACATACTATGAAAAACAGTAGTATAATGTTAAAATAATAGTAAACATCCTAAATTGAAAAATTTTGTTAGTATACGTTTATGAATATAAATTAAAATATATACATATAATTGAATGCCCATAATATTGATTTTTTATTGTTCTTATTGAAAATTTATTCAGAATTTACTTACCTTACGTATTTCTTTAAAATAATTGTAACTACTTATAATGAAACAATTTTAAAAAAGTGTGAAAAATATATTTGTACCAGATGTAGTATTTAATTTTAAATAAACCTGATTAAGTATATAAATTCAATCACTGTGACAAACAATATTTTAAAAATTAATTGGGAATATATTCTAAATGAATGTTAAAATAAGACAAGCTACATATAAAATAATCGAACAGAAATATCGGCCACTGTCATACATTCTTTAGAAGTAAAAACAACTTTTATCAGATATACATTTATTACAATAGCCTTACCAGCAAATTTATCTTGATGAATGTGCGCCTCACATTTAAACGAACATAAAGTTATGTAGTGAATAGCAAACTAGTAATTTACCATTCCCTCCACACTTTATTTTATACTGCTGTTTGCATTTAATACAATAAATAACAAATTAAGTTATAGCTCCTTTGAACTATAAAAACCTTGTTTTCAAAAGGCCTCGAGTAAACTTTTAAAAGTTGTAATGGGTTATGTGAGTTTTATTTCTACAATTATGAGATATCTATTAATTGTGAATTGTTTTTCAATGCAAACCCCTCTAAAATTAAATCACATATCCAATCAAATGGATGCTTGAGTAAAAATAATATCGCTAGTTCAGGAGGGTCTGTAGGCCTGAACTTTAATATACGAGAGAAGTACCGACCGTTAGGTTATTTGGGTATTTAAATCTCGTAGTTTTCGTCCAACGCCTTAGCAACTCACTCAATGCTTGACACTGATTGTCGTTATTATATCTTGTAAACAAATTCATCTACTATGGAACAAAAATTGAATAAGATCACTTTAATAAAAGAGTACGTTATTTGTTCAATCTATTACGTGTCAGGGGTCAGCCATCATGGAAGAAGGGGACCAAAGTGCAGAGGCATACAGGCATACAGTCCAGCTGATGACCGCTCACTCTAGCTAGGAGCATCAATGACTTAAACACCTCTACATTTATACCTAACCCAAAACCTCATCTAAAATAAGTCCTTCTTTCCAGCTGTTCTTTACATCCATTCCTCCTTCAATTAAAATGATTCAATTCATTTTTAACCAGATAACTAGATATTTTACTAAATGTACGATATATAAAAACACCGAATATTATGAATACATGTAAAATTAGTACAGTACATATTGTATTAATATGAAGTCCAATACCTCATTCTAATTAGAAGAAAACACTATCATTATATAATTTTCTTATTCAAAATAGTTTATTACTTACAGTAACATGTATCTTTATTGTAGATCACTATACTATGTTAAATGTAGCCTTACATACTTTAGCTGTATGTTTATTAAAACTAATATTGGTTAACCAAGTACTATGGTGTACAATATTCACTAAAGATCTTTTCCGTTAATTCACTACCACTGCCTTTTTTGTTTCCGTTTATTTACTACCACTTGTTAAATATTAAATTGCTCTAAAAACTGTCCCCCACTCATTTTTAAGTACACTATAGTATTCCTTATTCACTAGGAATCCAAAATCACTGGCCTTATCTTATGGCTTTCCAAGAACTTACACATAGTGAATGTATACGGTGGTAAGTCAATCATTGGATTTGCAAGTTTGTGATCAACTTTAGTAGCTACCTAACCTAATATGACCTAACCTAGCCTAACCTAACCGTAATTGCGATACAAAGTAGAGGTAGTGAATTAACGAAATAGTAAAACTGAAACAAATAATCAATGTTAAACTACACTAAGAAATACCTTCTTAAATCTTACATGTGGATTTTCCTTAATACAAACCACATGTTGTAAGTAAGCTGGTCTGAGAATTCCCTGCTTCTGGAAGGTGGCCAAGAGTCTGAGACTCATTCTAGGACACAACCCCCTCGTGTATTGCAGTAGTTTTATATGTTGAGCCGAAGTAACAACAACCATATGAAAAGTTCTAAACATACATTATAAGAAATTGTCACGGTCCCTTTTTTTAAATCATGCTGAAAATTTGCAGGTAACAAAAATTTTAATTTATAGCTAAAAACAAATAATACGTTTTATAAAATATGGTTAATGAATTGAAAATATATGAAGGTAACAACATTATATTAGTAGATTTCAGTTAACCATACTAACCATCCTCAAATATATGAAAGTAACAACATTATATTGGTAGATTTTAGTTAACCATACTTACCACCCTCAAATATATGAAGGTAACAACATTATATTAGTAGATTTTAGTTAACCATACTAACCATCCTCAAATATATGAAGGTAACAACATTATATTAGTAGATTTTAGTTAACCATACTAACCATCCTCAAATATATGAAGGTAACAACAACATATTAGTAGATTTTAGTTAACCATACTAACCATCCTCAAATATATGAAGGTAACAACATTATATTAGTAGATTTTAGTTAACCATACTAACCATCCTCAAATATATGAAGGTAACAACATTATATTGGTAGATTTTAGTTAATCATACTAACCATCCTCAAATATATGAAGGTAACAACATTATATTAGTAGATTTTAGTTAACCATACTAACCATCCTCAAATATATGAAGGGAACAACATTATATTAGTAGATTTTAGTTAACCATACTAACCATCCTCAAATATATGAAGGTAACAACATTATATTAGTAGATTTTAGTTAACCATACTAACCATCCTCAAATATATGAAGGTAACAACATTATATTGGTAAATTTTAGTTAACCATACTAACCATCCTCAAATATATGAAGGTAACAACATTATATTACTAGATTTTAGTTAACCATACTAACCATCCTCAAATATATGAAGGTAACAACATTATATTACTAGATTTTAGTTAACCATACTAACCATCCTCAAATATATGAAGGTAACAACATTATATTACTAGATTTTAGTTAACCATACTAACCATCCTCAAATATATGAAGGTAACAACATTGAATTAGTAGATTTTAGTTAACCATACTAACCATCCTCAAATATATGAAGGTAACAACAATGTATTAGTAGATTTAATTAACCATACTAACCATCCTCAAATATATGAAGGTAACAACATTGTATTAGTAGATTTTAGTTAACCATACTAACCATCCTCAAATATATGAAGGTAACAACATTGTATTAGTAGATTTTAGTTAACCATACTAACCATCCTCAAATATATGAAGGTAACAACATTATATTACTAGATTTTAGTTAACCATACTAACCATCCTCAAATATATGAAGGTAACAACATTATTTTAGTAGATTTTAGTTAACCAAATAACCATCCTCAAATAAAAGGATAAGATAAAAGCTACAGTTAAAGGAGGTCTTACTTTGCCAAGCAAAATCAGGGATAAGAATGACCCTCTAACATTTAAGTTGGGGATCTACTTGTTAAACGTGTATTCAGATCAACAACCAGTGACCAGACAGCTGGGTTGCGTGCAAGGACACGATCACTAGAATGGTCACCCATCCAATGCACAGCCATGCTCGATCTTGCTTGTCACCGTTATGTAGTAATAATGTTGGAACACTATAGTCAGGGCCTTAGTTTTAAATTAAGTAAAATGTATAGAACTACAACAATAATATAACTAAATTCCAACTACTACTTGACATACGATGTGATAGTTCTTAACAGTGTCTTTGTATGGGAGATATTTATTTTTATCAGTTTAAATTGTGTTCATGATTCTGTATGTATTTATAACCAGCCGAATTATTGTTAACAATATATATATATATATATATATATATATATATATAATTTAACGTAATTTAACACTTTATAAACTATTTTATTTTATAATGGTATTATTACAATTAATGAAATATTTAACATAAAAGTTTTAAAATGGAAATATTATTTACTAGGGAGGACCGGGGTAATTGTGATTAGAGGTAGTGTTGAACAAGGCTTATCACTCTGAAAGCCTTTAATAAAATGAAAAAAAGGTTAATTGTATTAATTTTAACCTTTTTCTACATTCGGTAAATTATTAACGACTTTAGAGAACTTTAGAGGTATTGAACATTTTGTTGAAACTCTTACATTGTGTTATACAATGTAGGGTAACACATTCAATGTAGGGTAACACATTCATAACAACATTGTGTAACACATTCATATTTTGTTTTCAAAACAAACAAGATTATGTTTACAAACAAATATAATCTTGTTTTTAAAAAAGTAGGTTTGAAAAAAATTTTTTATTATATTTTGTTTTGTAGTTTTGTCTAAAATAAGTATAATCGTGTTAATTACATCCAGGAGACTATTTAAAAAATAGTTTTCCAAAACCTATTTTTAAATTAATAACACTGTTCCTAATTCATAAGTACCCCAGTATTTTTAAAACTTGGAGTTATTATGAATAACACATTGAGCTAATTGTGAATGTCATTTTATAAAATAACATAATTCAAAATTATATCTTTACAATTATTATTCATGATATAGAAGCTGTTCTTCCTTTCCCTACGTTGGGTCATAAAGCTAGGAAAACAGCATACATTTGTCCAGACTCAGTTGGAGTTTTTTAGTAAATTTAGTTTGCTAACAGTACTGGGTTTGCTAATTTTTTTCTTTTAGTTATTGCTAGGTAGTATACTATTATTATGTAATGTTGATTAACGTTTATAGCATGCATTATTTAATTTTTTCCATTTTACAATAGATTTTTAGGTTTAGATAGCTTAAGAGTTCAACTACGAGTAACTACTGTGAACTACTATATAACAATATTGATTTATCACATTTAGATTAGGGGTTTTTTACGGTACACAAAAGAAAAAAAATCTAACGATTAGACTTTTTATAGGCTACTTTATTATCAGTATATTCTATGTAATTATTATTTCACAGGTATACAGTTTTGGTTTTAAATTGTCCTTTTTGTCAGTAATATTATTTTTTGGAAGTTGAAAAATTTGATAGCCACTTTTTTAAGGGGGGAAATATGAATTTAAAATTCATAGAGCATAAAATTGAGGGGTTCTCGTGAAGAGTTTTTAACGCTTTCTATTCTGAATTCCTCAGATTAAATCTGGAGTGACTGTAAATAGGTTTTCTGGCCCTAGTCACATTTACCCTAGAAATCAATAAAATGTAAATACCGGACCAGATAATTTTGAATGCTCAATAATTGTCTTACCATCAATTAGAATTACCTAAAAATAAAGGCCTTAATAAATAAGTTAAGTAGACATTACTTCTCACATTTACTTGTTTAAATAATTAACCAGTTTTTCTCAAAAAGTGTTTTTAAGACAACTTAAGTGTTTTTAAGTCAAACCCCCCATCAAACCCTATATCCCGTTTAATCCTGAAATTTTAATTAGCTATGTAAATGTTTATAAATATTGAAAATGGAGTTGGTTAAACATTGTAACATAGTAACATTGTAACAAGTGTACAACATTGTAATATAGTAAGCAATTGCAACACCAGAATAAAAGTTTAGTTCTCAGCAGTTCCTTTACTATCTGCGAATATATGCTGGAGTGGCTTGATTATGTATGACACATAAAATGCATTATAATGGAGATTAATGTTAATACATGTAACATAAAAATACAAATCTAGCTTTTTGTCGTATAAAAATTGATTTCCAGTTTCTTACATTTGTCATTGTTAAATAAATAAAAAAATCTATTAACTGTTGGTCATAGATAGGGCCCGTGCATGAAAAGGTTCACCTTAGTTAACTTAAAAATTACTTAAACTACGGTCAGGTATTGCAATCAAATTTGCATTCCAGCCAATTTTCAAATATACAGGCCTAGCCAATTTTCATTCCAGTATATTAGTTAAATTTGCTGGGATCTAGTCAAAAATCCATCTACAAATTAACTCCTGACAAAAAATTTCGTTGAAACGAAATTAAAATTCCGTTACCATTGGAGTGAAAATACAACCGGCTCATCATAGAAAGCACGTGGATTTATGCTGATTAATTCTAAATTACATTCTGTTTGTGGACAGCACGGTAGATGGGTGGTTGGGTGGTGCAAGAGTGAGCATGCGCAGGAAAGGGCGACACCGGGCGGTGGTTAAGTCAGTGTACCGCGGTCACCCGCGACAGTTGAGTGGTGTTTCCGACACACTTCATTAGCTAGTGATTTGTGAGGGTGGGCTTTTGATCTACTGCCAGAGGATATCTTTGTAGTCATAAGTCGTATAATGTAAGTATCATTATCAGTTATTAAGTGTTAATAGTCAGCTGTGGAGAAAAATCAAAGCCACATGGCCATAACCAACCGTGGCTCCATAGCAGTATGCACTATTTATAAAAAAAAAAAATAATAAAATTTACATTAGAATGTAAACCAAATAGAAATATTAACAAAATATATATAATACTGAATAGTAATAATATATATACAGTTTAAATAGTAATATAAGTTAATTATTAAATATTTGATGACATTTATTTTTAACACAGACGATTTGTTCTAAGCCCTTGTATATTTACATCTATAAATAAATTAGTCATTACCGTATTACATTTTGGTAGAAATATAAAATAAGTGAACGTCACACAAAACAACTTTATGGTGCAAAAGTACAAAATATATAAATACCCTTCTTTGCAATCCTTAGTTCATAACGTTTGAGGATTTTACCAAAATTAATCACCATCATATTTTGTATACTTTGTACTTATATAAAAATAACTTCGTGTATAGATATAGTGTTTTAAATTATTTTGTTCAGGGTAAAATTCAGTTAGAATTATATTATATTATGATTATTTTTATTTTAATACATATAAAAGTAAAACTGTTTAAAGTCACTAACGATTTTATTAATTATAAAGTATTATTTTGGAACGTAATTTACTGTTTAAGTGAAACAAACTGTTAAGACACTACATATTTTTTTTCGTTTTTAAGGTCTAAATAATACAATTTATAAATATTTTATAAACTTAAAAATAACCAATATTTACATACAGTGTGACAACTTAATCTGCAAAGCCTTGTTGATTCTATTAGAGTGAGCTTATGCAATTTATCACGGAGAAGCATTGTCAACTGACTATTATCGTCATCGATAGAATGGAGATTGGGTGGTCGTCAAGGGCCGTTTGTTGAGGATAGACAGTAAGCAATGTCGCTGTAATGGCTATCGTTTATGATAAATCATGCTTCTATTACAATAAGCCATTATTTTAATGTATGAGATACTTAACATAAGTAATGTATAGATGAACTAGACAGTAACATTAATATATTTTTCGTAATGGTTAAAAGTAAAGCTAGAGCATATCTAGATGTTAAATATTAGTTTACTCAATAGTATAATTTATTTTATGACACTTTATAAGTGCATAAGAGCTTTTTTATTAGTAAACAAATTAACCCTAAATATAAATATAAATTATATTCATAGGGTATTTGTCATTACGTAAATTAAAATTATTATAGAGAATAATGGATTGTTGGTTAAAGTTAGGACTTAAATTAAACTAAAATAAATGCTACGTTCCAGTTAACTTTAAATCAATTCTCATTAACTTCTTTCTCACACTTCAAACTAAACGAGGTTTGGTCTGATTGAATTCATTTAACTTCTCACTGTTGAAGTTGAAGTCTGTTCTGACTAAAGTAAGGAGAGTTTAACTTTACTACAATGGATGGAATATGTGAAGTTTACATAATACAGTGAACTTCACTATTAGAAAAATATACGGAACTGGAAATCAACTTTTGGGAATTAAGGATATCGTCTATGAAAGATTTGAAAAAAATATTGTTTTAAACTGAATTAAAATAAGCATAATATTACAGGAGGTATTGACCCACCCACCCACACAATACACGGACAGTGATATTGACCCAACCATACACGTACAGTAGTATTGACTCACCCACCCACCCATACACGTACAGTGATATTGACCCAACCATACACGAACAGTGGTATTTACCCGCCCACCCACCCATACACGTAAAGTGATATTGACCCAACCATACACGAACAGTGGTATTTACCCACCCACCCACCCATACACGTACAGTGATAATGACCCAACCATACACGAAGAGTGGTATTGACCCACCCGCCCACCCATACACGTACAGTGATATTGACCCAACCATACACGAACAGTGGTATTTACCCACCCACCCACCCATACACGTACAGTGATATTGACCCAACCATACACGAACAGTGGTATTGACCCCCACCCCACCAACCATACACGTACAGTGATATTGACCCAACCATACACGTACAGTGGTATTGACCCACCCGCCCACCCATACACGTACAGTGATATTGACCCAACCATACACGAACAGTGGTATTTACCCATCCACCCACCCATACCCGTACAGTGATATTAACCCAACCATACACGAACAGTGGTATTTACCCACCCACCCACCCATACACGTACAGTGATATTGACCCAACCATACACGAACAGTGGTATTTACCCACCCACCCACCCATTCACGGACAGTGATATTGACTTACCCATTCACGTACAGTGGTAATGACCCACCCGCCCACCCATACACGTACAGTGATACTGACCCGCCCACCCACTCATACACGGACAGTGGTATTGACTCACCCGCCCACCCATACACGTACAGTGATTTTTCTAAAAAAAACAGTTTTTTTAGAACTGTTTAACCATACTCTGTTTTTAAAAAATACAGTTTTCCACAGGTCATTTTGCGTGGAAAATTTTCTTTTAATCAGGCTAATAATTATTAATACAAATTAGGATAAACATTCTGGCACACCAAGCAAAACTCACATAAGATTTATTAAATATATTTTGGTTATTTTTTTCATTTATTATTTGATAAATCCTAGTATAACACGTACGTACGAGGACATTTATTTTTTTTAGACAAACAAACTTTGTGTGACTCTGTCAATCAATCTACCATTAGTTACAAAAAATCATTGTTTCTAGTTCTCCATATTCATATTTATAACCTCGTATTGGTCTTCTTAACAAATGCTGTTACTATACAATTTATAACCTAAATTTATTTTCTTAGATTGTAGAATGGAGTTATATACATAATAATAATAAAAATAATTTAATGAATGATTTTTTGTTTATGTATTTCAACGCTAGTGCCACTTTTCTTTAATATTTAAACTTTGATATGGAACAACGGTCCAAACCAATCAAGCCAATTATGATAGACCTTTCGAGATTTTAAGAAGTAACCTGCTGCATTGAAGTCGGTGGTGCTAACCGTTAGGCTAGCAAGCGACCCTAATAAATTGATGTATAACATTATATATCATATACAAATATATAAAAATATGAAGTACACTATTACATATAACTACAGAAGTGCAATTTTTTCCTAACAGAATTATTTACCGATGAAAATTAATTTATTACGTTACGTTGATAGGATCACAATTAAAAGACAATAAATGTAGACCAATACGTAACTTTAACTTCAAAAAGGACCCATATAACTTTAAGTTAAAAAAGACCCCATATAGTTTTATTCTGCTGTAGTATTAATAGGGGCCCAACACATATGATGTGTAAAACTCACTCCTTTAAAAATTCATAATGAACTTTATGAAATTTATATGAATTTGTTCATGAGATTATCGTTTTTCTAAGAAATAGTTAATAAAATGTTCATTTTTACTTTGAACACTGAAATAATATATATATATATATATATATATTTATTTATATATATGTATGTATCTTTTTATATAATTTTGGTTATATAAATATAAACCAAAAATTAAATCTTGTATTTTTGGAAGAGTAAAATATTTTGTATACGTCAACACATATTGGTCCCAAAGACCCACAAATTAAAATTGTACAATTATGAGGGATTGTCCTCAACTGGTAAATACATCCTTGAGTGTGTTTTTCATATAAATTTGTTTTTCTTAAAATGTTTAGTAGGATACCATGTTTTATACAAAGAAAAACTTGTAATAGAAAGTAAAGCTAACAAACCTATTATAATATCAGAGTCTTTATTTGTCATTTAACAATCGAATATTGCATTACAAGAGTCAGTTATGTACAAATACAGTATGTAAAACCTGATTTCTAAATTTGACCATGCCTTCAGTGTTTTTAAAACCCTAAGTATATAATATCCACAATAGCAAGTACCTAAAAGTGGTAAATAATTCCTAAAGACGTATTTTTTTTCGAAAAACACATGTCCTTATGAAGTAAAAGTAAATAAAAAGTATGTTTAAGTTAATTCATAATGTACATACAAATACTGGAGAGGTCAAAATGAATGAGTCCAACTGTACAAATAACCAAAGAACGTGAAGTACTAAGCCAAACCTCTCATTAGTACAGGATATATTTCTCTTAATTCCAAAAAATATGAGTCCATACAGCCTTTAAATCCAAGGCAGAAAGGTTTTAAAAACACTTCAGTATAAATAGGCTAATTATTGTAGCATAATATACAAAGTTTAGAAAAATCCAAGTATAGGAAGATATAATGCACATATAAATGAAACGGATTCTAAGGCAGGCATAGAAGCGCAGCTTTCAAGCGTCTGCCATCACAAGTGGGTGTAAACATAATCAATTTGCTCCCTGAACAAATTAAAAATCAAAACCTGAATTTGTTCAAAAGACGTTTAAAATACCTTTTGGTGGAAAGTGCTTTTTATTCAGTTGAAGAATTCTTTCAAAGCTGCTGGGACAATCAGTAAACACCCTATCATGCAATTCTGGTGTCAGGTGTGTGAATGTATGATGCATGTGCAGGATGTATGTATGAATGTGTCCGATTGTGTGTGAGTGTTTTAGGCTAGACTGAATTTTGACTTTTGCAACACAATTGTTAATTGTAATATGCAATAAAGAATTTATTTATTTATTTAAATACAGGATTCCCACAGAGTTTAGTAGGTTTAGTCCCGAAAGCTGAGTGTCGTAAGACAAAGATCCATAAATCCGCAAGCAGAGCTGCACTTTGGGGAGCATAAACCCCAAATAGTGATGATAGTTCACTATATCTTCACATATTACTAGACATTAAAATAATATATAATTAACTAAAATAATAAATTAAAAGAAATTCTTTTATATATCATTCAAAGTAACCAACCCTAAATCTAATTAATACAATGTATTGAGTTTTTTAAAATAGAATGATAGAAAATGGAGCAAGTAGTGTTGTATTAATCCTATTATTTTAAATTAAGTACTGTTAAAAGATATATTTACTTTAAGGTATGTCAATCTTTTTCTGTAATAGGCCTTAATTTAGGTCATGATTGATCTTGTTCAGTTACGTGTTCACTATGTGAAATTTTTTTCACTATGAGCTTAAACATAATCTCACCTCGTTTCCCTATGTTTGAGGTAAGTTGATAAACAGAATAAGAAATGGTTAAGTATCTAATAACTGAAATTAAATGCACGTGAATTGTAAAATTACAATCAAACCGTACTTTAAACTTGTGAATCATTAAGTGCCTTATACCTCATTTATATTTAATAAGTTCCTATCAATGATATTAATCAATCTCCCTCATATTTTACCTGGCCATTTTTGACTAAAAATTATGAAGAGGATTTCACAAAATTTTGCAAAGAAAATTATTAAGTGTAAATAATTGTTTTATGAAAACACAATTATTTATAGAGGTTATGTTTAACTCTGAATGTATTGTTGCAAAAGAGTAAGTTTCAATTTTAGCTGATTAGCAATTGCACTATAATACACGAAACGTTTAATAGAAATCTTATTATAAATCACTCAACGTAACCGACCCTAACCCTAAATAATACAATGCAATCAGGTATATAGAAATACAGAAAATGGAGTTTTCTTATTTTCACTACCAAATAAGAATTGAAATGTATTTGAAACTTGACGAGCAGTTTATTGTGCTTTTTGAAAATTACTTTTACATATTACCATCTGATGTGTGATATAAGAACCATTCCGTGGACATAAACGTAAATCCGGAATGTTACAGTATCTCACTACTAGAATAACTAACAAAACGTATTTGACCGTAGGGTACAATTTAGCGTCACGTGTAAAATCTTTTTGAATTTTCGGCTTTGACTCAAAAGTTTTTTGTTTTATGGTTAACGATTCATCCCATAATTTATAATTTTAAACGTCAACTGTCAATAATATTCTACAACATACACACATAAAAAACAGAATACTATTTAAACCTTCCATGGGATTAAAATTTCCAAATTTTACTTTGAAAGTCGTTATTTAAGAATAATTAATGTACGAACTTATCAGTAAGAAAAGTTTGTTTGAGTATGTCAGAATACTCGTTGTTTTTTAATAATGTTTTTGAAGAGGTCAAATTCTCTTATTATGTGGTCTAGCCTAAGTATTTATGGTAAATATACTAATAACTATGAGGGTAATTTACGTAGATAATATAAATGTATATAATTGTTTGCATTCATATAATTGTTGGTCTTTTGAATATACTGTACTTTACTCTTTGTCAAACTCCAACACGGCGATGAATAGGATCTAAGGCAAAATCGTGAATAATGTATAGTATTAAAGATCATTGTTATGTTCAAAAATGATTTTCCAGCATATTTTAAGTTTAAAAAATTCTTGTTAACTGCTAAATAACCATTAGTTAAGATTTATAGAAAGAGAATATATTCTATAACTAAGTATTCTTCAATTAGGTAATATTTGAAATGTAGTAACACTGAAGGGGTTATAGTAACTGTGACTGAACCACATTGTAACCATAATATTCACCATAACTATGATTTAGTATACTAATTTAACAAGCAACAACTTATTAAAAAAAAAAACATGTTTAAGGATTAGTGTAAAAATATTGAAACAGTTTAATCAGTAGTCACGTAAATTATAAGTTTCGAGTAGTTTTTTTTTGTTAAAAAAATATTTTTTGTTTAGGTTGGAATTTATATATGACATATTAATGTCAATACATTAAATAAGTTTGGGTGTAGTGAGACAGAGTGGTCTAAGAGACACACAGATTGATATTGTTTGCAAGAGAGAGAAATATACATGAGATGTGCTATTATATTTTATAACACTGGCTGTGTTTTTTATGGTTAAACTGTTTTATCTTTTTTATAAACAGTAAAGACAATCACTGCCACCCATCATTTTAATAATGTAGCTTTCATGAGACAATTAAAAACGAAAATACAATCAACCAAACTAATAATGTTGTAACGAATGAAAAGTAGATTTGCTGTCAATACATTTCTACACTTTTATCTCCTTTATTATGAATACAAACATTTTCAAAGTCATTATTTTTAAACCAAATAATAAGTCTTAAGTATATACTTATTAGTTATGAACTAATTTTAACAAAAAATGTTGTTTTTAAGATTCCAAATAAAAACTATAATTATTTTGTGGGAAAAACACAAAGTAAACAGTCAAACGTTTGGGAAATATATAATGCAAGCTACTTACGAACATAAAATGTATTTAACATAAATGAAAATGTAGATAATGTAAGTTGATAATAAACAATAAGATCAAATTGTGTACAAAAGAATTTACGCATAACTGTCATGTTGTAAAAATTACTAATGGAGAAGTTTATTTATAAAAAAAATCTCTTTGTATATTATTCTATAATACTAACTTTACATTATGTATTACTCGAAACCACCATTTTTAATTTCTAAGGACCTATATGTACATTTTAATAGTAGCCTACCAGAAGATACCCCTGTCCTTTGTGTGCCAACCCCGTCGCTCACTGCGCTCATTTAACCTTTTCCTACAGCCTCCGTATGTAACTTTTGACTACAAATATTAGTACGTATACTAAAATAAGTTAGGTTATAGTATTTAAATATATATCCAGTAGATCACTCACTGCAATTGAGTAGCAACCTATTTTTAGTTTTAATATAAACATTCGGTTATATTACCTATCATATTTAAACAATGTTATAACAAAACACTCTAAAGACACATTCTGATTGTTTGGATAGTTTATTTATATTTATAGGACCAACAGACATATAATTGCATTTATATATTTATAAATTTAAAAAAAACATCTATAATAATGTAATAAAACTTAGTCTAACATTAAGGAAGATCTAACATTTTGTCAGAATTATAAATGCCTTCACATCCTTATATATGAAAGTTGTTAAAGTTTCATTTACATCCAATTAGTAATCAATATTTTACGAATTAAATCTCTCTCCGTGTTATTTTTACGGACAAAAAAAGTACTTTGATAGCTTCTATATCCTTTAGTGTAAAGATATTTAACAATAAAGGCCTTATTACACAACTACGAATAGGGGTGAGTTTTTCATCCCCTTAAACCTCAATATTTGTCAATTTATATTATAGAAACTGTGTTATAAAAATATAACGCCATATATTATACATATATAGTTTTTGCTAATTATTTAAATAACAATATTGGAAACTAAATTACAAATATAAGAAAACTATATGGTAAACTATTAATTAAATAGTGTTTCTATCTAACAATAATTACTAAAATTGACATCCCATACTTTATAGAGAGTACGTAATGAAGACTAATTTAGTTTATTTGTAGGTAAAGCCGTGAACTGGAAATGCCTAAAATGTTTTAGCATTGTAAGTCAACAAAAATTTTGTAATTTATGTATTTTGGGTTTCTTGTTATTTTGTAATTATTTAATAAACTGAGTCTTTTATTATATACACATTACAAATACATTCAGCTACATTATTTATAATCGAACTTGTTTGTAAAAAAGTACTGTAAGTAAAAAAACACAAAAACTAAATTACTATGTAAAGAAACCACTGACAGAACCTTTTATATATTTAAGCAGTTCATTCTCAATCCACTTCATAATAACCCCTTTTTACGAGGTTTGTTGAGCCTGGGCACTGACACAGCCTTTAACAAGCAAAACCTGTCATCTCCACTGGACTTTCATTCAATTAGAAATGATTTATATTAGAATGTCATGTTATTTATAAGAATAGATTCCATTTTAATTTTTGAAAGGTCTGATTACTAAATAAAAAAATTTGTTATTATTAGACTGTGTTATATTATTTCTGTAACTTACCATGTAATTTTTTTTAAATTAAACGTAAACTTTTTTATAGTATAAAAGAAACGATGACACATATAATTGAAAGTTTTTATAATACCACTGCTTGTGTACGAGTGAACGGATGGGTTAATATCACATTTCCTATTTGTTTGGGTGGGAGGGTCAATACTATTTTAATTTTATGGGTAGGAGGCTAGGTCAGTACCACTGAATGTGTATGACTGAGTAGGTGGGTACCGTTCTTACTTTCTTTTTTGTTGGATTTTTTATTTAGCAGCCGATATTTATGTGATATAAAATTTATTTATGAGACATTTTAATTTCTGAAAATACAAAAATGATAAAAACTTTTTAAAACATTGTATTAAATTAGAATTACCAAATTCTAAAATAAAATGCAGATTTCTTTTTTCACAAAGAGTTGAGGAAATATTATGTACATTGTCAAAACAATGGAAGCTTGTACAGTCCTTAAAGATTAAAAACTACAATGACAAAAAGAATAGGTGAACACTAGTAGATTCCGCGTAGATGATCGAATTCACGTATAATATGAATAAAACAAACGTTGATATTTAGAAAAGGCTAGCGATTTATCAATAGTAACTCTGCCGACTCTAGTGGTGCAGTGCTGTAATCCAGCTACTTGGAGGAAAAAGAATTGTGGAGATTTTAGTCAATAGGCTCCTTGATCTGTCCTCTTATTATCGAAATGATGTCTGTTCAATGGTTACCATCAACTAGGACCCTACCGGTGGGTTGGGAGGTATTCAGGATTCAGGTGATGTGCTCGGAATATAACTGATTATCAGGATTGCTATTATCTGAAAATCAGAGCAATAGTAAAAAAGTTAGTTAGTGATTGCCGTATTATACCAGGCTATATTATATTAAGGCTTAGAAGCCCTCTCTAAAACTTAACCTGGGGACCAACAGATTTAGGGTGACATATGAACCACCACCAGTAACCGGCCAGTTGGGGCTGCGTGCAAGGACAGGATCACTCAGACGGCCACTCATATAAGGGACAGCCACGCTCGATGTAGCTTGACTCCGTTATCTTGCGATAGCGTCGGAAACCTCCGGTCAAGTTCACTGGTAAAAGTTACTTGGTTTAGATTTACCGTATAACTGTTGGTACATAATTTATCCGGGCTATGGGGATATGGATGAAATTCTTTTTAGTAATGGACAGTTGAATGCACCAACATTGTACATTCAATGAAAACTAAACAAACTTTCAACAAATAAATAGCAATAATTCAGAATACGATATGTTTATGCCCTGTAATAGAAGGAGACGAATATATGAACACGTACAGTGTTATTTGACCCATCCACCCACTCTTACACGTACACTACATACAGTGTTAATGTCCAACCCACAAAATCATAAACGTACAGTGGTGCTGACCTACCCGGTTACATATTCATGTACAGTATTGATAAAAAGAGTACGCAATGCATCAATACTCATAGAATAATTCATATTAAAAAAGCGTAAAAGTTGAGTCGTTATCCCATATCTAAAGACAAAGTATATCTCTTTATGTCACTAGAAAGCTACTGATGGGCATTATAAAATAAATAAATAAATAACAACAAACAGCGATAAAAACCACAATTTAATTCCCCTTAAACGCGTAGTACTTAAACAATAACTGTATTAATTAAAACGGGTTTTGGGAAAGTGTTATTGCTTTTTTAACTCAATTGAAGCAGAAGTTAACCTACGGATGTATCCCCATTTCACTAGGCAGAGTACTACGTCGCAAGTGGTACATTTAAGTACCGCATCTTCTTAATGGTAGTTGGTTCTCTACGGAATTACACATTCCACTGAATAGCTGTTTCATATATGTTAACAGACACTTATATCATATTATTAAACAATTAGAACGTAAATTCTTTAGTGTTACCTCATAAAGGATGCTGTAAACACTGGTGGAAGGTGTTTACCCTAATTTATTATCAACTAAAAATAAAAATTTCATAAACATATTTTGACACGATTAATTTTTTATTCCTCAGTTGTTAATTTTCTTACCTGACAAAACAAAATGGAAGACACTTTTAGGTGAATATCTAAGATGAATTCAAATTAATTGTTTAGACACAGATTTAAGGAAGAAGAAAAATATATAAACAATCAAAGGGGTAGAAGCTTTTAGAGTCCTTAAAATAGAGAAAAAAATACTTGCAGCCACATGGTCTTGAGTGTTCCATTCACAAAGAAATTGTAGAAAGCAAGCATATAAAAGGCTGGTGGTTTTAGCAATAACCTCACTGTAAGCATTAGCAGTACTTTGACCTAGCTACATTAAGAAAACGTGCTGTGTAGATTATAGGTGATAGATCTTTACTTGGGCCTCTTATTACTGACACTGCGTCTAATTAATGGTTGCCATCAGGCTTAGTATTAGATGATATTATGCCTTATTTAATGCTCTTAGTATAAGATTGTTCATATTAAATTATAAATTTATAAATACTTCTAGTGAACGTTAATTTCATTTTAAAATGAACTAGATTATAGTATTAATCTAGTTTATAGATATTATAACCACACATATAAGATAAAAAAATGACGAATGTATAAGTGCGCTGAATGGGTAGCCCCAGTTTACTGTGGGAATGGCAGATACACATAGTTTCAGTCCCAACCGTTATTCTGTTAAATTATCAATGATAAGCATATTAATTATTACTGCAGATGTATAAACTAATAGTTTTAAACTAATTGTAACTACCGATGATTCTTTTTCTGTCGCCATTTAAAGAGGCCTTTGTATATCTTATTTCTGTGCCTATTATTTCCAAGATTGTTAAAAACATACTATATGTACTTTTTTAATGTTTACTTTTTAGATATTAGTATCCAAGCTTTCAAGGATAAATGAGGTCAATACTTCCAAGGAAAAAAACCGAGGGCCAATAATTTGGCATTTTAATAGTTTATTATCAAAATCCGATACTATTGAAATTTTAAGAATACTTGAATTTTATTTTAATAGTTACTATTAGTTTGAGCTTCTAAATATTGTTTTATAATAATTATCATGTCAAATTTCAACATTATTATTAGATATTATTATTTTAAACCTTATGCATATTTTAAAATATCTCGCTAATATTATAATACGAAAGGACTTTTTGTGATCTCTTTCAAATATATTCGTACTGAGCAGACAAGTAAATAATGTTATCATTCCAGTTTTTGACTAACAATGATTTGTCTATTGGAATTTAAAATAAAATGTAGTAAACGTAATACTTTTGAAACTCTAACAATAATACAAATGTAACTTAACTATTTATCATGGAATATAACACAGTTCAAAATATTTATGAAAAAGTTCAAAATTAAATTTACTAAGTGTAGGCCTATATCAGTGACCACGGTTATTTTAAAATACAAACAAAACAGAAAAATAGACAATTGTCTACTTAATAAGTAAGGAACTCGGTTTATTGGTCAAAATTGTTCTTTCTAATTTTATATGGTTTAACGTTAGTGTAAAAGATAATAAAAATTAAAATATTGGTATAAAATAATTAGCTAAGCTGCTACAAAAGTGCCCCTCAATAATATACAATTAAAATGGAATTTGGACAAGAACATTAATTATCAGTTCTGATTTAGTTAATCTATCATAATTTCTGTTAAATTAAATCTATTTATATTAACTTACGACTGGTCAGGTAATTCGTAACTGCAGATGCTTGTAGTTTATACGGATCAATTCAGTTCGCCTTCCATCATCCCTTAACGACCTCCCTTAACGATGGTAGTTTGACCTGGACTCCGAGGCACCTAAATAACGACCCTCAACAGCAAACCCTACATTATAGCCTCAGTCAAGTTGTCACTAAAAGGAACTTATCTGATTTCAACAAGAAAAAGACGTATATTTGTATTTGTTAAGTAAATACTTTGTTTTTTCGACGGCACAAGCATGTTTTTCTTACCAAATATTCCTACGTTGTCACCGAGCAGCGGACGAGGTTCAGGAAGGTAAATTTAGCTGGAACTACTGGAATTTGAACCCTGGACCCCATGCATTAAAGTCAGAAGTGCTAACTACTTGACTATCAAGATTACTTATATGTAGTAATATGTGAATGATACGAAATTGTTTACTGTTTTTTTATACACGCTAAGGGTCTTCGTACATATTAACCATTTTCATTATAATTGTTTGATCTAATTATTTACTTAACCCCACGTAAACCTAAAAACACTGAAGATTCTATGGATTATTTTTTTTTTTTTTTGCACTTTTTAATTCAATAGTTAAGAGACTTAGAAGTATAAGAATAAGATAGAGGAAAATAGAAGACAGTGAAAAGACAAGACAAATATGTGAATACATCGAATACAATATTCCTCACTAATCAAGTGTGTTACATCACCGTCCATACATATTTTAAGTTATTGAATGCCTTATGATTTTCATAATAAAACATAAATCTGCCACGAGAGTTGAATATGATGTTTTATATTTGCAAAAAGTGTCAAGTTTATATATGCACTTAAGGGTATCAAGGGTGGCTATATACTATACAGATGAGCCAACCCACACCAGTAAGGAAAATATATACCATTAATTGCAGAGCTAAGCAGACTGTGATGCTGGAAGATTAGATTTATTGTCTATTTTCTCTGGTTATGATTTATTTGTCGATGTATGCGTTTGAAGAAAATAAAGGAGTTGGAAAATTTATTAGGCGATTTATCATAATATTTTCAACTCTTAGATGAATATGACTGTAAGCCCTACATTTAAATGTATCACTGGGCAAAATATCAGCAACGTATTCTGAAAATGTAGTTGTATATTTCCATCGTGCATCGTAATATTCCGGAGCTAGATTTTGAGCAAGTAAATATAATTTAATTGATAAAGCTTGACATTTCAATTTCCGTTTAAGATTTCCAAATACATACGTATAACTCAATAGCTTAACAATTTTGCATATTTCAAAATAGGACTCATTGGTCAGGTGTATCATAATTGCAAACAAGATCCAAAAACACTTCTTAAAACGAATATTGCAAGATTTTTTTCTGCTTACGACTCTACATTGTTTGACTAAACCCAAACTTAGTTTGTTTAACCTCATTTATGGACTGTTGTATAATTGGGCTTCACGGTTTTATTGGACACTTGACAAAAATCAGTTGCCCAGTGTCACTAACCTGAGGTAGGATATAATGATTGGAAAGAAAATAATAATCTTAAAAGAAAAAAACTAAATAAATAAAATTATATATGACGACTTATTTAAATTCATATAACTCAGTTTACATAGTTACAACTAACTTTAAGGGTAGTTTATTGTAAAAGAATGGTAAAATGTGAAACCCTAACCATAAGAGTAATTTTTAAAATGTTTATTCATCAATACTCATTGAACTGTATTTAAATTTAATTGTAATAGGTTCAAAAACAGTTTAAAATATATTTATATAAAAAATAACATACAGAAAAAGTAAAGTTCATAAAAAGTCATCTCAATGGTTACCCTTGACGTAAAAACTAAAAGAGAGGTCTGGGATGTCCATGTTGGGTGATAGCCAGTCTTCAGGTCCTGTTTATTGGAGAACACTGAGTATCAGGCTCGTAAATTGGTTAAAAATCAGTCCAATACTACGTTGTTTGGCTTCCACTTAAAACTGCAGGTCCTTTGTTGCACTGGCCATTGGGTTATATATAAATCGTCCTTTCTGAGCATAGGTCAACTACGAGCTTCGTAACTAGACTACACGGTCATTTACAACCATCTTACAATCATGATATTATCATTAATATACCCCTTAAAATACGCACAAAGTTTAGTTGGTGTCTCATATCTAAGACAATAATAACACAGCACAATAACAAAATAATGTTTCCGAAATATTTTGTTTTATAACTACAAATATGTGTGTACTCAATTTAGTTCCTAGGGTAATTGACAGTGAGAGAATGAAAGGTAATCGAGAACGGTTAAAAGAGAATGCAGACGGAGCCAGGACCTCTTATCTGAAATGCAAATGAAGAGGGATAGAGGTGAATGTCAAGGAACTGGGACTTGATATTCCAGGACATCATTTTACCTTTTGTCTTTAGAGGTGAATTCATGTTTATTAAAATAACCCTACTTGACGGTTTTAGTGATAATATTTACAATGTTACAAGTTTTTCTCTCTCTGTTTCATTTCACTAGAGAAAAATGTAATGTTTTTGTGTGTATCTTTTAGTTTTGAAAAAAAAGTTTATTTATTTATTCATACGGTGTAATGTAAAATTATTTTTGTTTTTAAGAGGGTTAATCTTTTAACTTAATTATTATTAAACTAAATAATACTATTTGACTTATTTTTTATTATTATTTATTTATTATTATTTACCATAATCAATAGTAAACTATGGTATATGTTTACTTCCTGCTGAAATACGTTCTGGCAAGATTACTTTCATATAATAGCATAAGCTTACAAACGTAATAAACATATGGTATTACACTCTTAAAGTCAATTACCATCTTTACGTAACTAACGATTATATGATATACGCCTTCAGTTACTAAACTAACTTATGCAGCTACCGTTTGGTGATAGTTTAACAACTAGAACTATTTACGATTTTAAAAATTAATAACTTTAGTTAAATCTCAAGTACCTAGATCTTTGTTCACAATAAAGTAAATATTATAAATTAAGTCTTTAGGAACGGTTTTTTGTAGCGATTTTGCCATTTTCCTATGAAGAATATTTTTATCTAAGGTCAATGAAAAATACATACAGTTTTTTAACCTGTTTTGTAAAAATATCTCACAGTTAAAGAACTGAATAGAAAGAGACATTAAAAATAATATTTAACTTCATAACTTGGTGTCTTTTTTCATAAATGTAGCAGCATGTTACAAAGTTGTTTTATTTCTACTACACATTTTCAAACTAAGCTGAATTATTTATATCAACCCTCTTTAAACAAATATACAATTAATTGTTAATAATAACACAACTTAAAGCCAATATTTAAAACTTTGATGGTAAGGCCTTTCGATAGCAAGGTTATCAGTAACAGACACATCGCAAATATTAAATATACAAAAAGTAAATACGTAAAATATAAGATTATATAAACATATGTTTAAGAATTGTTAACTTTCGTGGCTAAATATATTTATTTTTCTGAATGTTAGTTTTAACTGTTGTTTGAAAGTTATTTATTAGCAATGTATTATTCATAATATGTAGATAATATCTGGATATTTACAACACACCCTCCCCATTATCACCTTGCACAGTCCCCCTAGATATTGCCTGGACATGACTACCCCCCACCACTTGTTTTGTATTTCATACTGTGTATTATAATTTGTATAATTATATTATGTGTGATAGTTTTTGAAGAACGTTTGACTTTCAACAGTAATGTTCATTACCTAAGCATGTAGTATCAATTATTCTGATTTAGTTTGGGTTAAGGAAAAAAAAAGTAGTTTTAGATGCAGGCTAAGTTAGTAGGTATACTTGAAGATGGCAGGAGCTTTTTGTATCTGTTGTGTTTGATTCCTAAACACTAGAAGCATTAGAAATCTCCAAATATTATCTAAATATCATGTTAGTTTTATTTTGCTTTTGTAAAACCCACGCATACTGATCGATATATAACAAATGACTCCTATCATCCACCAGCACAAAAGAGAGCTGTATTGCATTTTTTTATTTTTAGATTAATAAATAGACCTCTATCAGAAGAAGGAAAAAAATAACCAATTTTATTACAAATGTGCCAATTTTTAATGTATAAGATACTAATTTAATAGATTGTATGTTAAAAAAAGCAACAAAAAGCAACAGAAAAATATAAAAAAAAACTTATACCTATAAAATAAAATAACAATAACTGGAATAGTATAACTTGGAGAACATTTTCAAATTCTATAAAAAACACAAAAAAATAATTATGTCACATAAAACCAAATATAACTAGAAAAATGAATTAAAACATTCGAAATATACTGAGAATTACGAAAATAAATCAGGAATGTATAAAATAAACAGAAATGAGTGTAACAGGAAATACATAGCCCAAACAAACAATGAAACCGAGATTTTAATAACACTTAACGCACATAAAACTTAATCGAGAAGAAAAATCTGCAATTTCCAACTACTGCATTAATACTGGACATAGTATTACAAAAAAATTTTAAATTATTTAAAACATACAACAAGACCACGCAATTTACATGCATGGCTATCATGGTGAATTAATAAAGAAAATTCTGAAAACTTATTAAACCAAGTAGATTGGCCGATTAAAAATTCTATTTAGCTTTAAAAACTATAAACAAAACTAATTTAAATTTAATTTATAATTCTTTCAAAATCATAAAACTAATATTTACAAAAATAAATATATTCAGCCACTAAAAATAATCATTTTAAACCATACATTTATATAAGCTTTATTATATTTATTTACTTTTTCTGAATTTAATACTTATGATGCGTCTGACGATGATAGCCTTGTTATTGAAATGCCTCACGAATACAGTTTTAAATATTTTAATTTTAGATTGTGTTATTTTTAACTATTATATATAAAAAAACAATACATCTTTATCTTCAACATAAAATATATAATTGGTGAAAAACATACTGTTTGCAAGTTAATTTCTGTATGCATTTAAAATAATGTAATTTTACCAAAAATAATCAAAAGTTTTTTTAAGTTTGAACACTTTATTCTTAATTCACCCCTTAAAGAACCCTTTTAACGAGGGTTGTTCAGTATGGACACTAACACAGCCAAATGACTTCCCTTAGCAAGCAAAACCTATCTCCTCCGCTGGACTGTCATTCTGTTAGAAATCATTTATTATTCAAATGTATTTCAATGGATAAAACTAAATCCATATTAACTTTTGTTGAATCTGAATATTTAATAAGTACACCCAATTTTGCTATACTTCAGGTGGGTTATTATTTTATTTGTTTATTGTATCTTACCATCCCATTACATTTGACGGAGTACTAATAGTATTAATTGATAAATAAATCGCAAGTTTAAACACGTATAGTTTAGATTATTTTATTTTATTACCGATAGTGTATGGGTGGGCGATTGGGCAAATACTGTACGTGTATGGGTGTTTGGGTGGGTAAATATCACATTGCCTGTATGGGTGGGTTGGTCAGAACCAAATTACGTGTGTTGGGGATTAGGTGGGATTGCTAATAAATGTTATCTTTGATTTGTTTTGTTAAAGAAACCCATTTGATTATCATTCCTGAAAAATACAAAATGACAAATACGTCAAAAGGGACATTTTAATGAATTAGGATTGCTAATTGTACAAGCAAAAATAAAATAAATCCTAAAATACGGATTAGACGACGAATGACTATAAAAAACAAGCTTTGTATTGTGAAGTGAATGTAATCTTTCTCAGTACTAAAATTGAAAAACTAGTAGTCGAAAAAGGAACCTGAAAACCAGTTGATTCGTCATTTTCCTAGGCGACCATTTCTCCAAAACAAACATATGATAAACAGAAAAGCTTTAAACAATAATCTTTTTGAGAAGTCCGTCTCATAATATTTTACAAAATACTTATTTTTAACAAAAAAATAATTACAATTAAATATAGCCTATAAACAATGCGTGACTTAACAGATCATTTTAAAAGTAATACTTAGGATTATGACATCAGAGATAGAAAGAAAAAAATATTTAAAACGAACAAGAAAAAACATCTTCATTTACTACATGAGATTTTCTTTATCAATCATATAAAGTACCGTCTTTACAATTTTGGTTTTTCAATGCCATACATAATACAATATATTAAACAAAATGTGCCATGGTAGTTAAGTATGGAGTTTTATGTTATGCAAAGAGTGTTCATAAATGCACTTCCGGGTTTTAAGGATGGTCATGTACTATAAAAATAGGTCAACCCTCACCAGTAAGGAGAGCATAATAAAATAGCTGCTGCTAAGCAGACTGTTATACGGGAAGGAATAACTGTTCACTTTGTTGGCTATTTTCTCCGGTTTTTATTTATTTTTTATCTATTAGTTTGTCGGCTGACAACTTACTGTTTATATATTATACGACATAAGGAAGTAAGAATATTTATTAGTATATATAATATTGTATATTACTCATAGGTGTTGGATATGCAATTTTGATATTCTTAAACTGACCTGGTATTATTGGTGTTTAATTTTTTATCTGCATACTAGGTTCACAATTTAAATCAAATAAAATATATTCTAAACATAAAATAAAATAATTTCAAGTATTATAATATATAAATCTTACTCGATGCAGTCTTCCTTAAAAATAATATTGTCTAACGCACGAGAAAATTATCAACAAGGTATTGATTAAATTTGACTAATAATCAAAAATAGGTATGCTTTCAAAAAAGATGCCAATCTCTACTTATTTCATATATACTATTGATCTGTTCAAGGAACTTATCAGACAGGGTAAGGGGTGCAAGGTGAATATTAATGATAATAACTAAGAGTCAAGACTAGGATTCGAGCCTTTAATATATCTAACTCAGATATACAATCATGACGATTTAACCCCAACTGACTATCCCAAGTTTTAAATTTACAATTTTGTTTAATTTAATGTATTAAAATCCAACATATGGAGGGTTAGGAAGTGGAAACCCACTGAATCTGCTTATCGTTGGTTGGAGGCCAAGTTTTTGGACCCCTGCCAGAAGTACAGTATGGCAGTTTTGCTAGAGAATATATGTTATTTAAACGTATACGTTGAAATATTTTTTTGTCGTTGAAGTTTATATATTTCCGTTATAAAACACATATAAACACAACTACCGAGATACATTAAAATGTAGATTGTGCAAAGTTTACAGCAGTAGTTTGCGATTCCCTAGGCAGTTTGTGTGTTTGTACATTTCAAACATAATTTATACTCAGTAGAAAATAATAATAAAACTTATTATTTCCTAGCACTATAGAAAAAGTTTCCAATTACTAACAATGTTCTTGTAAATCCTTGAGTAAGTTATAGGAGTCAGCCCTAATGGTGCAGTGTTGTAATCCACATACTTATGGACATGGTGCTGTGTACATTGTTCTACATTCAATATACGGTATTCTTAATACTGAAACGGCGTATTAAGAATACCGTATATTGAATCCGGTATATTGAATACCGTATATTGAAGTCCAGTATTGGATGCTTTTGGCGTAAACACTGCTAGAGAAGTCTGGAGTTTCCATTTTGGATGGCAGTATCTTGAGGGGAGAAGTGTCAGGCTTTTTGATTAGCTAAATATTAAACAAATACTAAGTGATTTACATTTCATTTAAAGCCATAAACTCCTTACTTTCCCTGGATATTGGGCTAATAATATATAACCACTTCAGAGATTAATTTAATGTAAGTAACAAAATTACACATATCATCCACACTCATTTAATCATGTAAATTCACCTTGAAATACGCACAGCGTCTTGTTAGTGTCTCATAACAAGAGAATATTTATAACATATATTACAAAATATTAATTTTCTGTAAAATGTATAAACGAATATAATTACAAATATATGTATATTTGGTTTTAAATCCTAGAACCAGTAACAAAGGTATGATGTAAAGTAATTGAGAACAGTTAAAAGAGAATGTAGATGGAGTCTGGACCTCTTACCTGAATTGCAAATGAAGAGGGATAGAGGTGAATTTCAAGAAACTGAGACTTGATATTCCAGGACATAATTTCACCCTTTGTCTTTAGTGGTGGTTCATATTTCTTAAAATAACAAAACTTAACGACTTAAGTGATGTTATCTTCTTTGTGTGTGTTTATCTCGTGATTATACTACATAAAAGGAAAATATAATGTGTTTGTTATTTTCCAATTGATTGTAACCAAACCGTCTGTTCAATAGTTATTTAAATGACGTATTCTATATTTTTATTTGCAGTTATTGAATTTTTTTTAATTAGCTTAGTAACGATATATTAACATTTACGGTTTAAAGTGCATTGTAGCAAGAGTTTTACAAAATACATTAATAGTATGTAAATTGTTTATTGATATGTGTGTCATATGTAATTAAACTTGATATAAATAAAATATAAATTTGGCTCTTCCAAACTTTTTTTACGTATTGGCATGGGGTGCAAACTGTTAGATCCAAGGTTCCAATACTTACTAACTAGTTGGTTTTTCTATAATTTACATTAATAATATTCACGAACAGGATAACGTTTTGTGACTTTTATAAAAAACAAAATGAAATGTAAACGATAAATGGGCTTGTAATGTACTCTTTAAACATCAGATATGACAGTCATTAATATGTTAAACTTTAACAAATAAAGAAGTCTGATCAGTGAGCTTTTTGTGATTTTTGGTGATTCAGTATGTAATTAAGCTGCAACATAACTAAACATAATATTTATAAAGAATTTTCACTCCATATTTCAAAACACGATAATGAATCACGCTATTTATTTAGTTAAAAAAAATCTAAATTACTCTCAGTTACTGATTTAGTATCTGAGTTGCCCGGAGATAACTTAACAACTAAAATAACTATGCCATATTGATTCTCATTTGGCTAGTTCAACCTTTACTACAACCTTAAGCAAAAGTATTGCACCATGACAGTCACTTTGTTAGAACATACTATAGACTAATATTACAGGCCAATAAAAATACCTATGCCTTGACTATTGTTACAGATCGTTAATTACCTGAAAAATACATCCTCAGCTCAAATATTAAATTGATTTAGTTTTCTATTGAGATTTCATAAATCCTAATAACAGCTTCGGAAACAAGAATTCATAACTTTATTACTAGGCACTAACTTTTTTGGTTGACACTAATTTGACACTTGACACTGTGGTTTTATTTATTAGTAAGTGCGTGGAAATATGATGAACATATCATTAATAGTGTCAGGCAAGAAATTTTGATGTTCAAAAGAATTCCGAACTTTTAAGGTGTAAATTTGGTACAAGGAAAATTGCGAGGACTTATAAAAAAATATTTACATTTGAACTAAAGACGGATTTATTCGGTAATTATTATTTTATAGTATTTAGGATCAATTTGAAAGCTCTAATGAATAAACTACGTAATAAAATGTACTTCAACTTTACCTAAGTCATATAAGTTTATAATGAGAATTCTTAAGTAAACCTATTTCAATATTATATTGTTAATTATATAAAAATTTAAAGTCCTAGGTCCATTCAAGTGTTATTTACAGGTCGTTTGTTGAATAAACAGAACATTATTAAAACAAATAGAACGTGAGAGTTTAAAATCCTAGAAAATACAGCTGTTCGAATGGTGATGTATAGCGATCCTTAGTATATAAAAATGGCAGCACTAATCAACAGTTATTTAGTATAGATTACCTGACATATATTGAAAAAAAGTTTAATTTTTAACAACATGTATCCTTCCTCAAGAAAGTTTGAAAAATATAGTGCCTATGCATAAATTTGGAAAATTCAGGGTTATATAAACAGGAATAAACAGGTTATATCAACAGCAACAAATTCAATTTCATCGATTAAGATTAACTCCAAATTAAACTTAAAGAAAAATATCAACCTCAATCCAAATTTGCAGAGCATATTCTTTTTATTTCAATTACATTTGTAAAGTATCAAAATAAAATTGTAATATATATATATATATAAAGAACAAGTGATAGAGTTTAGTTAGTCCTGACATATCGCTGTTAGGTATACTAGAGGGGACTGATTACAGTTGTATTACTTGTAGTGCTATGGAAAAACTTTATTTTATAATCTACTTTTGCAAAAATGGCATTTTTCGGACAATAAATATTATTATTTAGTAGTTATTACACGCTTTGTTATTGTTGCTTAGTTGTTAAGTATTGTTTACGTTATTTTTATGTATGTTTTTATTCCAATAAGAAGCTTTGGACGAAGCTATATACAAAGGCTACAGGATATCGTTGTAGTCGAGCTGCAACAGTAGCCCATATTAAAAATATACTTTATAAAGGTAATGTAGATTACTACCTCCATTGAGATTGCGAGTTAAGAAACTCTACATATTGGGCACACACAACAGCTCGTAGTATAGCTGTAATCTCACATAAGCCTCAAAGTTGGATCTATTCTTTGTCGGAACTGTTGGCACAGTGCTGTAACCCAGCTACTCGGGAACAAAGTGTTTGGGAGATTGTATTCGATAGGTTCCATGCTTCATCCTCTTAATACCGACAGGCGTCTGCTAAACGGTTGCCATCGATGTGGACACTACTAGAGAAAACTGGGGTTTCCATATCGAATGGTAGTTAAGGTTGAGATATTGTGTAGGGTAGAGAACTGACTGTTAGACTTGTCAGTTAGCTGAATATCAGACCAACACTACGTGGTTCGGATTCCACGTAAATATGTGGGTCCCATATTTGCCCTGGCTATTTAGCTATTAATAAATAGTCCTTTCTGAGTTAAGTCGAACTCAGATAGTAACAATGACTACACTCGTTCATCTACACTCATCACACTCATATTTGTCCATATATCTACGATTGGTGTCTTATAAATTATAAATACAATAAAATATAAATATAAAACTAAATAAAATAAAATAAAATTGGTGTCTTATAAAATATAAATAATAATAGTGAATAATAATAATGAATAGTAATAAAGATTATGTATGTTACTAGATATTTTTTGTTGTCAAGTAGAAAAGCCATACATAATGAGCGTACACAATCGGTGTCAATCAAACTGTAGCTTCAGCTTCCAACTGTCTTAGATAGGATAAACGCGTTATTATGCTAATATAGGTTATTGGCTCTATATCTACTGAGTTAGCAAGTAGAGCAAGTTATACTGCACGAGCACACACAATGGAAGTTTATCAAGCTACAACCCTAGCGTTCTCATTGGCCCAGTCTGGATCCAAATTATATGAAAATAGTAAGGGTTACTAAATACTTCGTGTTTGCAGAAAGAGCAATCAATCCATTATGGCCACACAGAATTTGTGTAACCGGGGTGCACATGTATCCTCGTACTGGCCCAGATTGTTTATATTATTAATTTAGCCTAAGTAACTTAGTTGTTTTTTTTTGTGTGAAAAGTATGTTATAGATTTAACGCATGACGTGCATTTTTTTTTTTTAACTTGTAATAATATACAATTACGAATTTGAAGTGAGTAAAATTTTTATTAGTGTATTTAATATTTTTATTTTTGTTTGGAAAAGAATACAGACATGTATGTATGCTTAATTTATGTATTTTCCCATACTTTTACTAAACGGAGAAGTTTTAAATTGTTATGCTATTCCCAAAAAATAAAGATATTTTATAGTGTAACATACAGTCTTAAAATCGAATACATTATAATTTTAGTTTAAAAAAAAAATATCAAAAATAATAGTACAATCGAATGCATTTCATTCTTATCTATAAATATACCTAATATGGGATTTTGTCATATGTCAAACTTTTCTATTACATTTGCTGACATTATAAACAAATTTTCGTTCTAACGATGTTTATAATTATAAACAAGTATAAATAATAGTATAAATAATATATATATTATTTATACTTATTATATATATATATAATAAGTATATATATATATATTATATATATATATATTTATAACAAGTATAAATAATAATTTATATATATTGAATTAAACCGATGCTTCATTTTTTCTACAATGGGATATTCACACGAGGAATAACTGACGTAATTACACATATCACGTTAAAAAGCAGGCCAGTGAATGTTGTGCAGATTTAAGCAAACATTGGGCAATTTAAAAAACCTGGAGTCCTAAAGTTACACCATTTACTGATTCGACGCTATTGTTTGTACTCAGAACTCCCATTAACTAGCCACAACGTGGATTCCACCCCCTCCCCCCGAAAACATATTTATTTATTTATAATAGTCAAAGACAACTTATACGCTAAAATATAGCTAGGCTGATGACTTGTCAAGTTACAACAGTGATATAAAACAACAATAAATACATAACAAATGTAGATGAGCAGATAAAAATATATACACCAAATAAGCACTTTTTGCTACTAGTAAACCACCCGTCCCGACGTGGAATCCAGGTAGTCTGAGACACTGTAAAAACTGTTTGAGATTAGATATTTAAAGATTCTCTTCTTAAACATCTTATTAACATCCAGGCCTTTTACCTCAACTGGTAGATGATTGTATATTCTTATACATGATTAAAAAGGGGACTTTTCGAGAAAAGTTGTTCGATGGATAGGATACTGTAAAATGGAAATGTTTCTATTATTATAGCAGTTTGTATAATTCATGTTAGAAAATCTCTCATAATTTTACTTCACAAAGAGTAAAGCCTGGAACAAGTAAGCTGATGATAGAGGAAGAATCTCTAAATTTTGGAAATGTTTCCTGCAAGAGTCATTGTTAAGAGAACCTGTCATGAGTATAATTGTTTTCTTTTGTTTTAGAAAAACCTTAGATGATTCAGAAGAACTTTCCCAAAATAACAGTCCATATGTAATCAGAGAATGTACATATGCAAAATAAAGTTGTGTTAGGGTGTTTATGTATATAGCAGTGTTTCATTTCACTATATTTCGTATGATGCAGATAACCTATCTACTGAATTGAACAGTTTTTGTTAGTACATTATACGCTCTACACGTTTTTATATACACTTTCCCATCATTTAATACACCAAAATATAATAATACAGACATTTTTGTAAATAAATCATAATTGCAAGCGCTCTGTGTATACAAGCATGATACTTTTATGATTCAATTTAATTTTATTTGACTTTCATTGTACAACCCATCTGTTAACACCCTCGGATATCTCTCTGGAATACGTTCACGATATACAAGCACAATTGTTTTACAGCAAGCACACACACAATTTCCAACGGGATTAAGTTCACAGTTATCTCATATCTTTAAAATTGTGATTTACACTTTGTTTTGAACAGGATTTAGTTTGAATTACATTTTCATAAATGCTTGGTTTTAAACAATGTTTCAGTCGTGTATAAAATGGTTTATACTACTATATTTTTAATACAAACAACAGCATATTATCTGAAACTGTACAAATAGATGCTTCAACGTATGTTTTTTAGTGCAATCCCACAAATGAAGTCAGTATACGTTCTTATTATACGTTCACCATTCAGATAAAATGAATATTTATATAAATTGAGGAATGTAAATGCAAATAATAAATGGTTTGGTAAAGCCTAAATTTTTATAGCACCATGGATGTTTAAAAAAAAGTAAGGGAATATTTTTGGAAAGAAAATCTCAAAAAATGGCAGCTTGACATTGAAAATATTGATGTTTGTTTAAATATCCAGGTTGAATTAAGTGAGTTGTATTAATTTATTTGTTTTTTATTTTTAAACACTTAATGTATTCAACAAGAAGTTCTATGTTTGTTTTTATGCACAATGTAACTAAGTTTTAATAAGTGTAAATAATATGCAAGTTGCATAGTTAAACATTTTTACATTTTATTTATGTATTTATTTTGTTTTATTGAAGCAAGGGAGTTAATTTTTTCTATTAATATATTGATCGGTGTTTTGACAGTATATTTATTAAAGTGAACTGGAACCTCCAAACAGGCTTAGTCTTCGAGGCCCTTTTTTTCTTCTACAAATAAATTTCCATAATAATTTTGATTTTTTTTTAAATTTATTAGTTTTGGTTTGTAATTATATTGAATGGTCAGATAATTATTATTTTCTCTTATTATTGTAATATCACATTTAAATTATATTTTTAAGTTTTTTGTGTTTCATATTTATCTTTGAAAATAAATGAAAATTACCTTTAAATAATAATAAAGAACAGTATGGACAATAACTTTTTCAATTTATTAAAATATATTATGTTTTTGTATCTATGATTTACATTTTGATAATCTTATATAATGAAAAATAAATATCTTTATCTGATGAGTCTTCTATCCACTCGTGTGTGACAGCCTCTATATACAAAACCCTTCAATACACCTTATGGTGTTGATGAATCTGTGAGAGTACATAGTCTGAATACGTATAAATATATTAAAGTAAGATTTAATTACATAATTAGATGACAATACATATGTAGATATATTATAGTGATTGATATCTTTGAAGCAAGTTTACTTACCTTATATCAGAGATAATCATAAATGATATTTATAACATGATATGGGTTGATAGATAATATTTGGTTTAAACTATTTCAGAAAATATAAAAGCTTTTTGTTAATTAAAATTTATTTCCAGTATGCCATGGTGAAGAAGAAAAGAATATGTCCAAGATATGGAGACGGAATAGTCCGTGAGTTAATATTTTATTTCAAATACAATAGGTATAGTGAGATCCACTAGTGACACAATGTGTTTAATTCATATTTTAATACGATATTGATAGATCAGAAAGTAAACAATATTTTACTAAGCAATTTTAACATTTAACTACAAAATTAAGGTCATTTTATACGTTATTAAGTTGTCAAAATCATCATTAAAAACTAAATTCGATGCTATAATATTTTTGAAAATCTGTTATTATTATATAAAAATAAAAATAAATTACCTCTGTCAACAGTTTAAATCCCATTTTATTTTTAATAGTATTTTAAGTCAAAAAACAACACCAAGAAAACAAAGGCCAGCTGATAACACCACTACACCTGGAATAACTTAATTATCAAGACAAACACATCTTTCTATATTTATAAAATTTTTGTTTATAACCTTTATTTACTGTATATCTGAAGATGACATTTTAATGTTGAAACGATCGTCATACTCATTATAATATATTTGAACTGTTGACAGAGGTAATTTATTTTTATTTTTATATAATCTTAAAACAGTTCAGGGGCTAAACAAACAGTTTTTGAATATGTTATTATTAGTTCAAAAACCTAATATAATATTTTTATTTTATTGTTCACAGGTGATATTTCAGGAATCTTCATTACCTTTAGTCCCTATTATGACATGAAAAATATGAGTAAACTATTTAAATATAATAGTAAATATTTCCGTACAAAATACTGTAATGCCGATAAATTTACTAGAATATCATTCTTTAAAAATTTAACTATAAAAAGTAATTAAAAATTGAACTTTTTAGCTATCATTATCTTTCTCAGATTTATCTGCAATGCAAATTATAACATAACATAGCATGCAAAAATGGCCCCGTTGAGAGTTATGTAAATAAAACTAAATTTTATAAAATACAATTTAATACCCATTAAACGGCGTGAACCACATATTGTTACTGAACGGCTATAACCGGCATGGGCAGACGATGTCCTTGGAACAATCAATATTTTAAAAAGCTCTGTCATTTGTTTTGTAACAACACAATCATCATTTTGTACGTGCTGAGTTTAACAAGTCTAAGTGGGGGAAAGACTCTGACTCGAATAGTACAGACGAAGTACGGACGTCTACAAGGGTTTCTTAGGCCACTCCCTCCACCACTGAAACCTATAGAGGTGTTTCTGGGCGTGCCTTATGCAACTCCCCCAGTCGGCAACAACCGGTTTAGCCCCACCCGTACACCCAGCCCCTGGTCTGGCGTAAGGATGGCTGATGCCTTCAGTCCTGCATGTCCCCAGCACTTACCACGGCTGGACAACGAGACTTTGGAAAACATGCCTCGTCAGCGCTTGGAGCTGATCAGACGCCTCTTCCCACTGCTGAAGAACTACAGTGAAGACTGCCTATATCTAAATATCTACGCGCCCGTCCAAGGTTAACTTGAGTATTTGTTTGTAGGCCTAACGTTACAATTACGATTATATTAATTTCAGTACTATTGTTTCCATTTAAATTATACCCGTATTCAAACCATACAATAATATTTTGTATACCCCCTGCAAAAAATATCCCTGGCAATATTTTTGGAGCCCTTTAATAATTGGACTCCAGATATAATTCTCTAAAATTTTCTAAAAAAACCCTGTTTGTCAATATTATAACGTTATGCCAAAGTATAAGAGAATCTACAAAAGTGTTATTTATTATCTTTTATAATTTTGTATAAAATCATTTCACAACAATGTTGAACAAAATAATAATTATTTTCATATCATATTTTGGTATCCCTTGTTAACAAATATGAGTTTTTAAAAAAATAACACATATTCTTATGCATTAATTTCAATCTGTTCGTACAAAACCAATATACTATGAATATTAAAAACTACTGCATAATTTTTTTACTATCTGAGCTTGATAAGGTCAACTGCAGATAATCTCAGTAAATACAATATTAAAATTTTTACATTTAAGAAAACTAAGTCTGAGAACATTTGGATTTAAAATTAACTATCCAAGATGTTGATTTAAGCTTTGAGATATATTAACGAACATGATTTTTACTATCCTTATAACGTCTACATAACAAGGTTTATTTGCTTTCCATTAGTATATATTTAACTAAAATTTAACAATGTTAATGCTTAATTAAAAATGATTTACTTAAGCATAAGTCACTGAAAATGTTTACTAATAGTCGTACCAATAGAAACGTTACATATTCGTTTACATTTAATTTTTTTGTATCTATTTTTTTAAAATTGGATAAAGCTCAATTTTACCTTTGCAGTTAATAATCAATTTTCCGATTTGTTACTATATGATTTGGTTTGTTTTTTTATTCATCACAAATTATAAATTTATTTCATAACAATTATCAACAGATTGTACTATGATTTAATTTCACCCTTACATAAAATCAGTCTGTGTGGGATATATTTTACAAATATTTGGTAGTTTAGGTAATTTCCATCTATTAATTTTAAACTCGTTAATAATTAACATGTTGACCAATAGCTTAAAGGTAACTTTAAAATCACCACCAGTGACCAGTATGGCGGCCCGCATGTAAGAACAAAATCTCTTAATGAACACCCATCCAAGGGACAGCCACGCTCGATGTCACTCGACGCCGATGTCTTGCATTAACGTCAGAACCATTAGACCTGGCAACCATTATTCAATAGTGTATATTTGATTTTTTCTACATTTTATTGGAAATACATTTTTGAGTTTTTTTTCTATAAGTATATTTGTTTATTCCATTACAGAAGGAGACATCAAGGCCAAGTTTCCTGTGCTCGTGTTCATACACGGAGGGTCGTATCTGTGGAACAGTGGAAACATCTACGATGCTGGGGTGTTATCCAGTTACTCCCAGATAGTGGTCATCACTCTAAACTACAGGCTGGGTGTGCTAGGTGTGTGGGATTGTAGTAAATGCATTGTATTATAATAAAACCCACAACTGATACGTGAAAATTGGTTTAAGATAACCATTAAATTGTGGTCATACACACCCTAATTTAGGCCAGGATTTATAGATATTATAAGTATATTTTTTCATCATAAAACATGTTGACACATCAAACTGTAAGTTATAAGCAACATGAAATCCAGAGTAAAAGAATAAATGGAAACGTGGTTTTCAAATCTTTGAGGTGTTATTATTATTAGTAAAATTATTGAAAGACCAAACCCATTTTTTTTTTAATTAAACTTCATATTTGGATAATAAAAGTATTCTTCTTCATATTTTGGACGTAAAAGCAGCAATAATGTATCCGTACACTGATTTTTTTTAGGTAGGTTTTACTTAAATTACAAAATGCACATTCAATGCGTTCGGCCATGGTTTTTATTCTCATAAACTATCATTATCATAAAAATTACAATATAAAAAACTCTGGAAAAAATATATACAGGGCGTAAAAAATATGGAAGCAATTTCACAACACCTTTATGTTTTCCATAGATGATTTGATAATTTTATTATTTTTAAGAATTGTATCCTGTACAGAATTATTTTCATCGGAATAATATTGCAAAATAATATTGCTAGAATTGGTTACTTTGAAATTTAAATAACCGCTACTCTGGAAAGGATAAACCTTTTAAAGTCCAGTTTCCGGCACTTAACTTACCTTGAATAGACCTTTCATTTGATACTAGACTTCACCTAGGCTTACATTGAGGATATTTGGTCAACTCTTTACGGGACGTCCCCCTAAAAAGATGAAATGTTACTAATGGCATCAAACATTATGTTCTTTTAACTATGATGATGTAAAATATTTCACTTTTACAAGTGAAGTCATACAACAGTTTTGAAAACCTTTCCATATTTGCTTCCCATCTTGTACACTTTCTAGATTTATAAATGATTCTAGTTTTATGCACACGTATACATATTTTATACCTTTGATAAACAAATACACACATATTGTGTAAGTAAACACACATGACATATTTACGGGTAAACATTAACATACGTACAAAAACCTTAATGTAATGTGTCGTACAAACGCGTATGTTTCTCAGTGATATTTATTGTTACATTTGTATATGACAATAAATAATTTAATATAATTTTAAAAATATCATTTGTCATTACATCAACATTTAATTGATTTTATCTTCAACTTCAAGCCTCTAGAATGTGTATTGTAAAATAATATATTATAACAAATTACTTTTAACACATTTTTTCATATTTTGTTGTACTATCTACATTTCCACTTTTATGAGGTCATCTTAATATTGTTTTATAACATGTGCAACATGTACCTGAAGATGACTTCATAAAAATCGAAATGTAAGCCGTAAAAAAATATAAAGAAATGTGTTATTAATAGACTATTTTATCTAAGGTTTTATCTATTATAAGGTTAAATTATAAGAATAATCAAAAGGGTTGACTAATATTATTTATTTATAATAAACAAGCAAGTAAAACACATTCAAATTTAAAAACAAGCAAAAAATTATAAGAATAATCAAAAGGGTTGACTAACATTATTTATGTATAACAAGCCATCAAGTAAAACACATTCACATTTAAAAACAAGCAAATTTTGGCAGATTATCAACAGAAAAGCACTTAAGAAAGTGTATGAACTAAGTGTGGCCAAATATCTTTTGTAGCCAAATACTAAAGTTTTACTACTCCGGTTGTTTATTTTTTCCGTAGTAATAAAACAGGCGACGTGGAGTTGTAGGGTACAATATATTCCTATAATACGTGGAGCCTGTATGGCGCCAGCATCTCTCACTATCCCCCCTTAACCCCCTTACTTTGCAGCCCCGGCCGCAGAGAGCTTGGTAAATATTCAGGCCTTGATAGTGTGTAGCACCCCTAGCCTCTCAACCCTCAAGATATTAACTCCAGTCTCAAATTGCAAACAGCCATTATTCTGCACATTTATTTGTACATTAAGGTATATTAAGTGTGAATACAGCTTTCCTAGTATATTTTTAGACTTTTAATTACATAATATTATAATATAAATATTCTCTATATTTTTTTCAGATATGATCCTCAGATAAAACGTTTAGCGTACTTTGAGGCGCAAATGAATGATCATATAGATATAGGATAAGTTAGATGTGGATGGCATATGTAGCCACGTTACTAACTGATCATAACTTATTATAAGAAAGGGGAGGGGGTACTTATAATATTTAGATTGTTTAACGTATTTTATCTGTACAACTTAACAATAGAAGATGAACCTTGTTATTCTATAACAGCCTTGATTATTGACTGCAGATCTCATATAACAAGAATATTTGTGCCAGTAATTTGGATAGTTAGTGAGGCCCGCAACCACAGCTGGTTTAAAACTGCTTTACATTTACATGGTACTACACTAGCGCTCCACGGTGGACTATCAGAATAACTGATAATTTGACAGAGAAATTTTAATGATAAATGAAAAATCGTTCTGCGTGCTTATAACATAAACTATAGTAGTCACTTAAATCTGTTTAGTTATATAACATTATTTAACTAAAAATATGTATTTTTATTCATTTTATAATATATATATATATATATATATATATATATATATATATATATATATATATAATATATATACGTAATATTGTAAAAATTGCATCATAATGCATATATCAAATTTAAAATGTATAGCCTACTAGCTGTACCCGCCCACTTTGCCGGTTATAATATTGAGTTTCGATTGTATATTTGAAATGTCAATACCACTGTACGTGTATGGGTGGGCGGGTGAGTCAATACCACTGTACGTGTATGGGTGGGCGGGTGGGTCAATACCACTGTACGTGTATGGGTGGGCGTGTGGGTCAATACCACTGTACGTGTATGGGTGGGCGGGTGGGTCAATACCATTGTACGTGTATGGGTGGGCGGGTGGGTCAATACCACTGTACGTGTATGGGTGGGCGGGTGGGTCAATACCACTGTACGTGTATGGGTGGGCGGGTGGGTCAATACCACTGTACGTGTATGGGTGGGCGGGTGGGTCAATACCACTGTACGTGTATGGGTGGGCGGGTGGGTCAATACCACTGTACGTGTATGGGTGGGCGGGTGGGTCAATACCACTGTACGTGTATGGGTGGGCGGGTGGGTCTTCTATTCCAAGATTCCATAACAAGTAAATGCCTGCAATATCATTTTGCAGTTCTCTGAGCCATTTTCATATTACACTATATAGAAAAATATGGTCTGGCCGTAACTTATCATTACTAGTAGTTTTTAAATACATTTTTATTGGTCAACAACTTTGGCTAATTTATTATAGACATATAATTGTGGAGATAAGGAATAAACATTAACCATCGAATAGTATTAATTTAAAATTTTACATGCACCTAGTTTGTTTGGTAAAGTTTACGTAACTTTTTTTACGTTGCGTTACTCTTCAAAATCATTTAACAAATGAGATCAATTTCACTCAATTATAGATTTTTTTTAAATTTATGTTGATTAGTTGGTAATTTTTCATTTCAACTATACATTTATTTATTTTTTTTTTTTTAATTTTCTATCCTAACATTTGACGTTCATGTTTGATAAAATCCCAAATAATAATGAAAGGACTATTTATTTTACTTAAAGAAGTGTAACAAAAATTTCTCATTGCGTTGATATTATTGAAGCATTGATGAAATATGAATTGATTGACTAACATAATTCCAATATATTTGTGTGGTTGTTTGCAGGGTTCCTCAATGCCAACATGGCGCCCTACTCTTCTGCCAGGGTAGCCAACTATGGTCTTATGGATCAAGTAGCCGCGCTACACTGGGTCCAGCAGAACATTGCTCTCTTCGGCGGGGACCCCGACAACGTCACTCTGCTGGGACACGGGACCGGGGCTGCTTGCATTCAGTTCCTTATAATGTCACCGACGGTCATGCCAGGTACAAAGTGATATGAACTTTTTGAACTAGTTAGTTTTTTAATTGATAATTCCCTTGTCGAAAACATATACTAGGTGTTTATATACTTTGTACTAAAAATTCAACGCATTTAACTTTGTTTTGATTGTTTTTTTTTTTTTTTTGGAGGGGGCATAAGATTTATATTGATAAGAAAAATTGTGTGACCTATAATATAATATTTCTCATCCGAAAATACTAAAAACATCTGACAGTTTGATCGGAAAAGCATTTACAGATAGTGGAATTAACCGAAGAATTCCGACATTTTCACAAGTAATGGCATCCAGTCAATTGGGCTTGGTTATTTTGGATTAGTGACCGGTGAGAAATCTCGTCCTTGAACGCAGCCCACTTCCAGGTAACTGTTGGTTGTTTGAAATTAACTTCCATTGGTTTCAAGGTTAATTGTTAGAAAGGGCTTCTTAGGTATAGCTTTACCTAGTTTAAACACGTAATTTTCATTGATTGCACAATATTTAACATCTAATATAGAATATTGCTATAATGTAATGATATATATTTTTATTACTACTTTAAATGCACATATAATTGAAAAATGCATTGCTTTAACTCTTTTTAACAAAATACGATTTATTATTTTTATCAATGCTACTTAGAATTAGATGCTTTTGAGTATTCATATAGTAATTTCAAACATATTTGGTTCCTAGCCTTACCTTCACCTAGTAAAATTTTATCTTCTTTAACTTTAAAAAAGTTGTTTAAGTAACAATGTATTTCCTTCATCCAGTTTTATGGAGTACTGGAGGATAAAGCCACAACGCCATGATCTCTCAAGCTGTAATATACATTTAATGATTTATATTAATCTATTGTGCTTTTATTTTAATAGTAATTTTTATTAGTTTCAGCAATTACTGTTTTTCAAAAACCGTAAAATTCATGTTTTGTATGCTCAACTGCCAAATCTATAATTTTATAATAAAGAATTTTGATTTACATTTGCAGGTCTTTTCCATCGAGCCATATTGTTATCAGGCTCAGCTCTCAGTAGTTGGGCAATTGTCGAAGATCCTGTCTACTGGGCAGTACGTTTGGCTCGGCAGTTAGACTGCCCTGTGCCTGAGGATCTCCTGTCCCACCATGAGAAGATCGTCGACTGCCTGCGGGAGGTTTCCCTAAACAAACTGATGAAGGTGGATATTCCAACACCATCACACTTGAGTGCCTTTGGGCCTAGCGTGGACGGCGTTGTGATAAAACAAAATTTTCGTAAAGAACTTTTGACCCATGGTGATTTTTCAGGAGAAAGGATTCGATCTAGTGAAACCCCTCTAAATAACTATGACTTGGTGTTCGGTCTAGTTTCAAACGAAGTGCTCTCAAGGTTTTCCTTACAGGACTTGCAAATGGGATTCGATGCTCAAAGACGTGATAAAATTTTAAGAACGTTCATTCGGAATTCTTATTCTTATCATTTGTCTGAAATTTACTACGCTGTTGTGAATGAGTACACGGACTGGGATCGCAGTGTGAACCCCCTCGCTGTGCTGGAGGCTACAGTGGCTGCTCTAAGCGACGCCCTGTACAACGCTCCCTTGGTACAGACAGGGGATATGCTGAGCACTCCTCCCCTTCCCACGGGGCTCCTTTCCCCTTCACGTGCAAGAACATTTTTCTTTGTCTTCGATTACCAGGCAAAGGACCATGAACATCCTCAGGTAAAGTTTTGTTTTTTATTTAAAACTTCCTCTTAAAATATTTTAAATAAATATAGCTTGATGTGTAAAAATGTGCCAATAGCTTATCTCTTTAAGTTTGACTATAAAATAAACGTCTTTAAATTGTATACTAGTTGATTTTAGACAAATTATATAAACATTCATTTTATATGATTTATTATTGACCTTATTTCATTATATCTTGACAACGTAAATACTTCACATGGTAAAATGATGTATAGTTTCTTTCGATTTTAAAGTAATATTGATTATTAAGACTATAAAATAATTAAACTGTAATTTAAGTAGCTTTGTTGGTGTTTAAATGTAAATGTAATGTTTGTAAGAAAAGAAAAATTTGCTGTTATTTACGGGGCATTGTAATTATTTTTGTATTAAAATAATAAAACAAATGAAGCAAGACAGTATTAAGAAACAAAATAAGAACACATACGAATTGAGCTTTTTAATTATGAGTAACAGGAACTGTACATACAAAGTGGAAAAAATTATGGACACGCTTTCAGAACTTTCGTTTACATTTAAATCGGCTATTTTTCTAGATACATTATTTAATTTTTTGGGATGGCTGTGTTCTGTAAAGTATAATTTTTTATCAGAATTCTAAAAATTACCTTTAAAACGTGAAATCACGGAGAAATAATACTGATTTTACTTTTGAATAATATTGAAATAATAGTAAAATTTGTAGTCACTTTCGAATTCAAATGACTGCAACTCTGGAATGCATAAATATTTCGAAGTCCGATTTGCGGCGGTTAATTTGTCTTGAATAGAACTTTCATTTGATTTAAAAGTCAACGTAGGTTTTTATTAAAGATACTTGTTTAGCTCTTCATGGACCGTCTCCATGAGAAGATGAAATGTCACTAACGACGTCAAAAAGTAGGTTCTTCGTAACCATGATGATGTATACTATTTCAAGAAGTCGTACAACAGTTGTGAAAGATTTTCCAAATTTTTTCCACTTTGAATAATGTAAGCATAAATATATTATTTTGCAAATAACAATCTTTTTTTGGACGTTTGTAAACAATTTACCATTGTCAAGCTACTTGGACCTGTTTTAGTAATAATAACAGTCTTCAATTTAAAATATTATATTATTAATTACCAGACTAACAGATAGAACATTTTATGTATTAACAATAAATAATTTTAATTTTGTTAGTGTGTTTGGGTGAAATTCAGTAAATTACTAATTACTATATTTTATTAAGTAACCTTGACTCATGGTTTGAATAATTAGCATATAATGATAAATACCAGTTAATAATGCACCCAATACCCGGAGACCCGGTGGCTAAGTGGTTTTAGGTATCAGGAATTGGAAGCGTTCGGGGTCACTATAGAACCCACGGTAGTAGTGTATTTGTTTAATGCCTAGGCGAAATTTCATAAAACATTCAACTGTGTGTTTTATCTGCACAAAGACAGTGTGCAAAATCCGAAGCAACGGCGGTGTTTGCAGGACCAGTGAAGCAAACTCGACAAAAGAAAGTATGCAACGTATATAAGAAGAGCCCGCCATGCACGTATAATGTTGACCCACCCACACATGCACGTACATTGGTACTGACATACCCATACATGTCCATTTGCACTGACCCACCCACCCACACATACACGTACATTGGTACTGACATACCCATACATGTCCATTGGCACTGACCCACCTACCCATCCATACACGTATATTGTCACTGACCCACCTACACACGTACATTGGTAATGACCCACCCATACATTGGCACTCACCCACCCACCCCCTCATACACGTATATTGGCACTGACCCACCCACCCATCTATACACGTACATTAACACTGACCCACCTACCCACCCTTACACGTACATTCGCATTGTGTCTTAGTTATAGATAGCGCAGACTCGATTCCTGGACTTGAATGAACGTTGTAATTAGTAATATTATCTTGTACCGTACTGCTTATCCTTTTCAGGAAGCATTACAAGCGAAATTACGTTGTTCCATCATTACTATTGGTCAGTATATGACATAACCATCATATATTGAAAATGTATTACTAATCATCATATTGTTTTGTGTTTGTTTCCTTACTAATATGTTATCAATTCGGTTATTGTTTATAAAAAGTATTTTAATATTGCATCCACATATTTGTACGATAAACGATATATATAAAAGAACCCATAACATAAAACAAAATTCACTAATGAAGCGTAGCTATAACGGGTTGTGTCGTCCTTGTATCCGTGATACGTTTGTTCTTAGGTCAGTGGTGTGATGCACGGAGAGGAACTTCCCTACATCTTTGGAGCTCCCTTGGTCTCCCAGCTTAGGCCTTTCCAGTCAAACTTTACAAGCTACCAGGCAGCCCTCTCAGAGTCTATCATGCTCTTCTTCGGAAACTTCGTCAGATCGGGGTAACTAACAAGTTATAATACTTATAAAGTAGGTTTTTTTTTAATTAATGCATTGTACTTTACAGTGTGTTCCTATATGAAAAGTACTTTTAAAGGACCTTTTTCGATAGTTGACTACCAATACTTTGGTTAGGTTTGGTTAGGTTATGTTCTGTTTGATTATATTATGTTAGGTTTAGTTATGTTATGTGAGGTATAGTTAGGTAATGTTAGGTTTGTTTAGGCTATGTTAGTTTTGGTTATGTTATGTGAGGTTTGGTTAGATTATGTTTTGTTTTAAGTTAGATTTTATTAGGTTTATTTATGTTATATTAAGCTTGGTTTGGTTAGGTTAGGTTATGTAAAACTTATTTATGGCTATGGTAGTGAATTAACGGATAATATCCCCTTCAGAAAAGATACTTAACGGCCTTAATGCAATAAAGTGCTTACAGTTTATATTAATAAACATCTATGTATAAATACTACAAAAAATAAACAATGTTTTTAAGTAAATATAAATGTTTACCACGAACAATAGGAGACATATAAAGCAAAATTTACTTGGTTAGTACATACAATTATAACATCAGTAAATTTATTGCAATCTTATGATTTGTAATATAACAGAGAGTAAGCTTTAATTGGTTTTTAAAAGATGTATAGTTTTGTTTAGTAGTAATTAAGACTGTCAACCTCTCTTTACAGGTCACATGTATTTGTTTTATATATTTATTTATTTATCATAGATGTATTTATTTAACAAATTAATTACATATATATGACATGAAGTCATGTATGGTTAAAGTTGTAGAACTCTTGAAAATAAAATAATTATTTACGTTTAGTAATTTTTGCAAAGAATCATAAAGTATTTCAAGAATGTATAAGAAACGAAAAAATCATTTTACACTGAAAATTGTATGCATATTATTAAACTTTCCAGCCAGATTTTTTGAAAATAGATAGATTATGTTAACGTTCATTATCACTTTACTGCTGCGTAGGAGTTTTAATTATTTATTTATTTTAGTACAGTGCATTATTTGTTCTATATTATACATAAGTCATGCATTTATATTATATTTTACTACTGTACTTAGAATTAGGAAAATTTAATCGAAAGAGCCGTGATTATGCTTTAACATATTGTAACATTTATTATAATTGTTCAAATAAAACGGGTACAAATGTTTCAGTGACCCAAACGATTATGAAAACGACAGCAGTTTCTTGGCAGTTACCAAAGATCGCAACCGTTACCGGTCGTTGGTTTGGGAGGAGTACGACACGTCTCACCAAAAGTATCTGGAGATAGGTAAGTAACAAAAATGTGTTTAATCCAAGAACCAATTTTAACTAATATAATTTCAAATAAAACGAAATGGTTATTTTGTTTACAAACGTCTAATAAAATATTTATACTTGAAAAAGAATCAAATATATAACAACCTTTGTTTTTTAATACTAGGTGGGAAACAAATTTGGAAATGATTTCACAGCTTTTCGATGACGTCACTTCTACAAGTGAAATATGTTTTATTTCACAGAAGAAGGGGTTTTATATTACCCATTGTAATTAGCTATAGCAAGGTTCATGTACACGCAACATAATAGTTGAAGTTATTAGATTATTTTCTTATAAATTTATAATTGCTTTTTATGCAAGAAATTGAAAAAGGAATATGTGGGAGTTAGATAATATAAACATTATTTAGGCTAAACCAATACATTCTTAATAGTATATGATATCGATCCACAAATAAACGTGTCTATCCAGGCACATTCCTATTCAAATCATCCCTGTCACTTAAAAATAATAATAAAACAAATCTATGAATAAATTTATTGAATATTTGCTCTGTTGCATTTTATCTTCTTTAACGATTCCTCAGGCAATTCTAATAACATGTATATCCCTACCAAATCGTACAATATTTTTAAATTTAAACTTAGGAAACCATTACCATGAAACAATTACAGTATTCTCTATCTTTAATCTTATTATCTAAAATAAATTCAAACGTATAGAATGTCAAGTATTGAAAGAATACAGTAAATTTTAAATGACTTACTTTTAAATTTCTAAAATTTGAAATATATATGTAAAACGATATTTTAGGAGTGAGGCCCAGGATAAAGAATCACTACAGAGCACACCAGCTGTCCCTCTGGCTCCGGCTGATCCCCGAACTGCACCGAGCCGGTTCCACCAGCACCAACCCACGACATAACCAGCTCCAGGCCCACGACAGCCAGGACCTGTACGAGGGAGTGGTGAGGCCTGACGGTGGCTTGGGAGGGGACACCTTCACAGGGTGGCCAGGAACTACGGTGGCTACTGCTGAGCCCCCTCCGCCAACAGACCCCACCGCCACTGCCTGCCTCACGTTCGACACGCCTGTTAGTAAAGTTGTAGATTTTATTGAGTATATTGGTTTACATTATAAGATTTATGCTTAATTTTTTGGCATGTCACTTGTGTTTTTGTTGTATTTGACTATATTATGACCGAACTCAACTATAATATGTTTGTCTAGTTCAAAATATTATAAGGGTCTTTCTGGCATACCAGATTGGCCCTATAAATTACAGCTTACTTTACATCTTTCTCGGAATCAAACAACCCATTAAAGGGATATTTTGGGAAAAAAAATTTAATATTTCAAAATTAAATACTGTTTGAGATAGGATTTAAGAACTTAAGCTTGGAAAAAACATTAAAGGTATACTTCTCAATCCAAACATATTTTTCGAATTTATTTATGTCTGAATAAACAAATACTAAAAGAATTTCAAAAAGAATATATGATACTTAAAATACGGTTTGTTTATTTTTGATCCTAACAATTAACTTATGATTGAAGTACATTTCTTTGGTTTTTACAGGATAATATACAAAATAAACGGTAGTTTTCAAATTAAAATTATAAAAATCAACAATACGTGATAATGGGCATTTAGCTCTACTACGTCCTTTCAGTCATACCAGCGTCACCTCAAGGACTGGCACAAGGGTCACATTACGGCTGGTCTCGCACTGTTCTTTGTTCCAGTGTGCTTTCTATTGTATGGCTATGTCCACACAACTATAAGGATCAGAGAAATTACATTTCCGATTTACCGTATAATTATCAAATCCTAACCAGTAGATACTTTCGTATGCTCACCATTGGTCTGGAGTGCAATGGAAAAACACAAATATTTGTAATTATAGCAGAATATAAGTAGCCCAAAACACTCCACTTTCTTTCATTACACGTATCTAAATTGTATAGGATGAATAAAAATAAAAATATGTAAATATATATTCCTTATTACAATTTGAAACCAATTCATAAAGAATAGTTATTTGTACACACGTAAAAGTTTTATTAGTAATCTGTCATCTAATAAAATAAAAAAAATAAAACCGTTATTGATAATAATTTGAATAAATTATACTGTGCTATATAATTTTTAACGTGATATTTATAAAAGCGTTAGATATATATTTTATTAACTATTAGTTGATATTTTAAATTTTTATACTAGATTAAGAAAATAAATTATTCATGGGTTTCACTATGTTTTAATTAATTTACTTAATAAATGAGTCACTAAACATATTTAGGAGTAATACTGACAAGCAATAACGAAGAAAATGTAGAGATGAAACAAAGAATAAATGCAGCACATCAGAGTTTCTTGGCTTGTCATAAACTGTTTGGATCTAGACTGTTATCTCACAAAACAAAATTCCGTATATATAACACCATTGTAAGACCGGCGAGAAAATTGAGGATTAAGCAAGAATACCAAAAACGCCTAATAGTATTCGAAAACAAAATATTAAGAAATATATATGGATCATCTTTTGAGAATGGAGAATGGAGAAAAATATGTTAATATTTGCACCAAGACATCGTGGCTGAGATGAGAAGCAGAAGGTTGAGATGGACTGGATATGTGGTTAGGAAGAAGGATATCTCCTTAATAAAAAACAACTTAATGAACAACCCCGAGGGCAAAACACAACCAAGACGACCCAAGTTGAGATGGCGAGATAAGGTTAGAAAATATATCAGAAGGCTGGAAAGAAGAGAAGAGGAGGCAATAGACTGGAAAATCTGGAGGAAATGTGTTGGGGAGGCAATGTACCACCTTTGGTACCATTAACCACGGCAGTAAGTAAACATATATATAAAATAAAGGTTTTTATATTTTATGATTCGTTCACTATTTTATTACATTAATTTTATGATTTTATTATATTTCTGTTGCAAAATCGAACATGGGACCAAGAAATTCAAAGTTTAAAGTATTACCTACTGAGCACCAGGTCCGCAAATGTTTATAAAT
>JAQJVL010001096.1:0-155000 GCA_035578905.1 Stictocephala bisonia | reverse complement strand
ACAATTTAAAATGTCCTATTGCTTTTAGTAGAAAGATATGCCTAATTAGGACACGTTTTTGCATGCTTAATGGATCCCATTTTTGTTTTTTGGGTTCGTTGTAACACCGAATTACGTGACTTTCAAAGCACGGTAGCTTTACGGGAGTAAAATCTATCATGGTTACACTGGGAATTAAACCTTGGCCGACTGCGTAGCAAGCCACCATCATAGCTTTCCATACGCTTCCTTAGTATCAATTCCTACTTTTATAATTTTTTTGCCTTGGTGGCTTTTATTTATATTTTTTTCTGAATCAGAATAGTTTTCAATTTGTAATCTCAACAAATTACAAACAAAATTTATCGTTAGGAGCCCATGTTGACAAACATATTAGTAAAAATATTCACATACTAAAGAAATAAAATTAATTAAATAGTCAATATTTGACAATTTAGAGATAAGTAAGATAACAAGCGCTTTTGGTGTCGGTGCTCAAAATGTAAACTCTAAGTGTAAAACCAGAAACAAAATAGTGAAATATATAATAAAATTAAATTAATTATAGCATGACAAAGATAAAAACTGATAAATACAAAATAGAAAATCCAAGGTAAAAATCTATTTTTAATTTATTATTAATCTTAATAATTTTTTGTATTAATAATCTTGAGTATTTTTGTACATTAAAAAACATAGTTCTAATCAATGAACATTTTTTAAACCTAGACTAATAAATACATTTCTTGTAAAACTATTGAAACTTTAACTATAAGAAACAAACACTAAAAAAACAATCAAATTATTATTATTTTAAGAAACAAAAAAACAGTTGAATAACTTGAGAAATACACAACTGTAAAATAATACTGTAGTTGACAACATAATGTGATAAGTCACGTAAATCGTTACTGTTATCTAAGTGCAACTAAATAATAAGGTGGGGCTTAGCAGTAGAGCAAATTTAATACATTTTCCAATGTACCATTAAATATTTTTGATACAATGTAATCAAATAAGTTTTTTCCGTTTGTATTAAAAAAGCCAGGTAATACAACTTTACTAATAAATCATTTTTTAGTAATACGGTTTTTAATGAATAATTTGTTTTAACATTTTGGTACTTCTAGCTGTGGACTCCATAGCTCCTTGTACATAATGTAATTATACAGGGTCTTAAACTCGAAGACGGACAATTAGAAGAGCACCAATCCACACAGTTCCTGAGTCTGAATCATTGTAAGATATCTTTAAACATACTTATGTACTGTTTAAGTATTATCACACATAATATAATTCTTCACCTTAATTCTTCACAACATTATTCAGGATATTTAACTCGCAAACATGACTATAGCTGTAAGTACTTTACTATATATGAAAATTACAGAGGTTACTGAAGCAAGAAGGATCAGTTTTTGAAATCCTAAACAAATTGAACCGCAATGGAATCAGTGAGCCGTAAAGGGGTTATTTATTGGCTGCCAATTTAACATTCCCAAAGGCGTGTAAATCTCACGGCTCTGAAACCCGCTACCACTTAACTTGATTTAAACGTCATTTCAATATCCTACATTTGGGAATATATGAGTTTTTGCATTTCCCAATAGTTCAATCAATTTTATAAATTTCTATTGGTTAAGTTGATGCAGTAATTAAAAATCATATTCGAGTGTTTCAGTAATTTTTTAGTGCACTGTCTTTTGTAAATCTTGATTATTTTTTACTGTTTGTCATTAAATTTTTTATATTTGCTATACATTGTGCTATGTAGTCTATAATCACATTTTATTTTATTTATTACTCTCGTAGATTTTTTTTAAATATATTATTCGATTATATAATTTTTTATATACTATGATGTTTTTTAGATTTAAAATGTTTTAAAAAAAGATCCTGACAGTCTTACATTTAAAAAAAATTAGATTTAGGCCTCTTATTGTCGGCTATTACTTGGTTGTGTTCAACACACGTTAAGTCTTCATGATGAAAAATTATTATTTCTGGGTTCAATATTTGTGTGTGCAAATTATATTAGTACTTTAACTAGAATCTATATTTTCTGGTTACAGCCGTGTCAAGGTGCTATGTACATTATTTACAAAGTAACCAGACGTTTCGCCCATATTGTGATGTGGCATCCTCAGTGGTATCTCTGAGACTGAGTCGGCGAATGACCTTCCAGCTTTTATAACATGAAGTGGAGTGAAGACTGGTTTGGCAGGTACGCTGTAGGCGGCGAAACGTCTGGTTAGTTTGTAAAAAAATGTACATATCACCTTGACGTAGTTATCACAGGAAAATATAGATTCTAGTTATAATACCGGCTTCTGAAGTTTAAGTTCTAAGATGCATGAACTTTGATAATAATTACGTAAATATCTAGTCAGTTAGTATTTATATTAACTGCGTGAGTCTACGTTTTATTTATGCATAAAAGTCAAACATCGTCGTATATTACCATAGCCCTCTCTAGCACTTACCAACGAGACCATCGGCTTTACGTGACTTCTGAACCACGGAGCGGCAGGGAAAAAACTGTTAGTGGTCACACAGGCAATCGAACCCTGACCGCTAACAGTGGTTTTGAAGTTGGCAGGCAAATATATGAAACAATCCCTTGTATACAAATAACACATTCATTTTAAGAGTTAATACTACATTCACCTTTCGTATTCAGGCACTGTACAGAGATAAAAGTATTCAATCAGTAATTCTGTTAATGTTGGAAAAGAGGATTACTAATGCTTGTTTGTAGCTGATAATATAGATAATTTAGTATACCTGCTTGCAATTTGTATCTCATTCAAGCTGGGGCTATGAATGTTGGTAAACTCGTCAGTGCTATTTGTGAGTGGAAGGACTGGTAGAGATTTAGGGTAAGTGGAATAATCATTTAAACAAACCAACTGTATAATAATAACATCCTATAGCCCTTGCTTCAATACGGGGTGGTTATGTACGATTTATTACCCTGCCCTTTATGGTTCTCTCTAAAAAAACCATACGAGTATAAGCCTTCTTTAGGAGGAAGCAAAGTAGTGCAATCATGAAAGAGAGCAAAAATTACGTTGAACATTTTACAATGAAAACAAAATCAGCCTACCCTTAGGGTCGGTTTATATTTTTCGTATCAGATGTTTGAAAAAAAAAACACTAAAGTATTTCCAGTGTTACTTATGAAAAAGGGACACTTTGAGGGGCTGTTTTTACCTATGCGAAATGGAATTTCGATAGATCGTTTCTTAGTGGGTCTCTTTGACACAGACGCCAACTTACATACGATGTCATTAAAATATTTTCTGTGGTTCTCGGATACTTCGTAATGAGTGAGTAACTTTTTTTTTTTTTTTTTTTTATGTATATTGAGAATAATATAGAATTATCGTCGTATCTTTTTATATAAATCAATACGTGTGCATTATTTAAAAATACGTTCAAAGTTATAATTGTTTTACTATTTTACTTCATCATAGAGGAATAGAACTAACTTTCTTTATTTAAGTTTGCTTGATATTTAAAAAATATGAACAGTTTTATTTATTAGGCTATTTATTTATTTTTTAAATATAAAATATAAGTACAATACTATTTTATAGTAGCAGTTTTGGAACAATTTCAAACTGTTTTTAAAACTTTATACGATTTGATATAATTTTAATGATGGTGTGTAAAATCAGAAATGTATTAACTATGAGACTGTGAGATGGTATTACACTATTGCATTAAAAATCCTTTATTAAAATAAAAAATTAATATATATATATATTACAACCTAAATTTAAAACTGTTATTTTAAAGTGTAAAGTAAATAAATAGGAACTGCAAGATAAAAATAGAAACTCTAAACTTAATAAATGATTATGTTGTTGATATTGACAGTTGTGTTACACTGTCGTGTAGGAACTGACCAAGCCATAACTTACAATGTACACTGACTTGTAGACTCTTGAAGCTAATGCAGTTTAGTTGTTCTTCTCTTGATGGACAATATATCTTAATGTCTGTTTCCTCTTCATTATACCACTCTAAAAACATATATCAAACGACGATAAATGGATAACTAAAACCTAAGATTAGTTTTATTAAGACCATTGCTATGATGAACGAATTAGTTAAGTTAATAAGCTAACAATTTATTTAATATGTATGGTAATTACTGTTTAATATTATGTGGTTATAAAGAATCATTTACAATACCGTACTAACTATTCTGTAGTTTATATTACTAAAATAAGTATAACCACATACTAGGAGTGGTTTTAAAAATAAAACAAGTATAACAACTTAAAACAAAATGACACTATTTTTACAAAAATCACTTTTCATTTTTAGAAACCAATTCCTTTTCAATAATGATGATAAAATGTCAGTTTAAAAAAATGGATGTTATAATTTTATCACTTGGTCACATGATAATCACAAGAAACAATTTATAAATATTAGAAGACGTTGGTATGGCAATTGTTTGAGTATTTATGGCGCCAGATTATTATTTAATTGTTGTGGAAATAATAATAATAATAATAATAATAATAATTAGCATTACAAATAATACTTATATTACTAAGATCTACTATATATCATAAAATATATTTTCATCTTGCCATTATTCAGTTATAAAACGATAGTAGTGAATAATGCTATAAGAAATAATTATAACTAAATATTTCTACCAAACAATTCGTTAACAACGTAAAAGGGAATGGCGTTATTTTTACATACTAAAATAACTGCTCAAAGGTGTATAACACGAATGCAGACTATTTAGAAGGGGATGAGAAGTGGGGGAGACGCCAACGATCCCTATTGTCTTTGTTAGCAGTCCTTGGTTATTACTTTCTCAAAGGACCTTAAACCTTAAAGCAAATGTTGTCCCCTTAAGTGATTTCACCTACGTCAAATTAATTTCAATGAAATGTGCTATCTTCTAAAATATAACATAAATTATTCGACTCCGTTTGTTACGAATGAAAGATGATATACTCTAAATGAAACTACTAAAATAGTTTAATATATCATATAATTATAAACTTTGATATATCTATCACGTTTATTTGTAACTTTTTAACGAACATTTCATCAGTTTACAACAATCTACTTGTAAAATTAATACGTGTTTATACTTAATAGTAAAAACACAAAAAAATTATAGGATTTAATGACTTAATATAAATGCTTGTATAGTTAGTTATTAAATATACAACATATATAACCTAAATTACAAAGTTTCCTCCAAAATAAAAATAGTAAATCATTATATAACTGGATGAGGGGTAAGATATATTAGTGATAAGTGTCTATGTGTTAATAAGGTAATTCTATAGATAATGGATTGTTGTAATAAATATGCTTGGAATAAAATTAAACGTAATCTTAAAAATTATTCCTACGATCTCTATTAAAATTTACATCGTTACATAACTGAAAACTGTTTAAAAAAGTTTAAATTGTCATAATAAAAAATATACTGTAAATTAAAATTAACGATAATGAAGAAGGAAAATATATTGGAAATTTTTTCATATTATACTTGTTCATTCATCCTACTGAAGTCCAAAATTATTTAACAGCAAATGAATATTTCCACTCAAATTATATTCATTCTTTTAACTGTAATATAAACTATTTTAATTGTACAATGGTATCAACAAAACAATATACAATATTTAGCAGCTTTAATTTAGTCTCAAAATATTCAGTAAAGAGTCACAAGAATAGAATAAAAACAGACAAAACCACATTTGCTTTTTAAAATATTTTACGCCATAAACAAATCATAGCTAGTATGCTCGTAATGTTTTTTTTTTTTTTAGATTTACAATTTTAAGAATTTTAATTGATTAGGAAAACTCTATTATAATCATATTACATTATGAAGACATAGTTTTGAATATTCAGTTTGTATATTGTGTGATATAAAATAATTTGAAATCACTTACTATGTTTATATAAATTATTATAAAATATAATACTAACATATTTTAATTTAACATTAGCATGAAAAGTTAGTACACTAAGTTATAATATATTATTATTATTATTGAAGAAACCTATCTTGAAACCCTAATGAGATCAAGGATTCCTATTATTATTCAACATTTAAAACAAGCATTGTTCCTATTGACGCTTACTGACAAAACAGCATCAAAGTATGACCAGTCTTTTATAGAAGGAGAAAATGTATTAGTTCAAGATTTGAAAACAAAACTTTGGATTAAAGTAGGTGAAATTGTAAAGTAAAGCAGCCTAGACTATATCTAGTACCGGCTAATGATATGATCTACAGGAGAAATTCAATTCATGTTAGAAAGCTCAAGAACGGAGGTGTTGTATAGAATTATTTTATAATTTAATATATTAGCTGTGTTTTAAAAACAAACACCCATTATTGAGATTTTTCTAATGTTTCTCAGTTCTGTTATTTTTTGTTATGTCAATTAAAACTATTAAAAAAAACTGAATTTGTTTTATAATAAGTATTTAATTAATAAAACAACAACTAGATAATATAGTTAATAGTAATTGATAATCAGTAGTATTAATAGTAATGAGCATAGTAACGGAATGCTTAAACATGTAAAAAATGTAAACTTTATGTTATAAAACTAATTATATATAAATAATAGTTATATTATCAAATGTGCATAAAAGTATTATATTTAGATTAATTATGCGCATCATACATAATTTTATAGTGATTAATATAATTTTTGTTGTCTTTCTACGAATAATTTATAAGCAGCATATCACTCGGTGTTAAAGAGGGTATGTTAGAGAGAGGGCTTTGGGATAGAGGCGCTGAACTGTCAGCAGTTCATTCCCAGGATTTATGCCTTCGACAACAAAAGACATCACTAGGCATTATATAAACTCACCACCCTCTCCAGCACCAGGTAATATATTGGTTGCGTAATATGATAGAGAAGTTCTCTAGCACATAAAACAATTGAGCTGTTTTTAATGAATTATTATTTTCCATGTTTATAATAATTAAAAATGCATAATAAATGAAAACGAAATAATTGTAGATCGTCCTTTTTATTAAATAATGTATACTTCTTTTTATTAAAATGATTTACGACATAAAATATCTAATATATTTTGTGTATGGTTTTGTAAAACATATTAATAAGTATTTATAAATTGTATTGACCCAACTCACATAAATGAGTATATTATTAGAGAAATGTATACAATTCTAACTATTGAGGAATCACAAATAGAAATTAGAATATCGACGAACGAAAATAAAAACGTCTTTAGTTAAAAATCTACTTAACATATCGAACTTGTTGGTTAGGTTGATATTAAAATCGTATAAAAAATTGGTTTTCAGACACTAATTTAATTTAAGTATAATATAAAAACTAAAATGTAACTGTATTATTGAGTGAAACAGTTATTTTTACCATAATAATAGGATGTAATGTTAAATAGATAGTTAAATAGGGCCTGTGTATATAACTATCTATTTAACAGTATCTATTATTTTTACGTGTAGTAAAAATTTTGATTGCAATACATATCTCACAACAGCAAATTCATAACTTATGATTTTCATTTTGGTATACCATATTATAGTACGCCTAAGTTTAGTATCCAATTAAAAAAAAATATAGGTATCTAGGGTTATATTTCAAAACAACACTATATATAACCATTATATATAAATATACTAGCTGAACCCACCCGCTTCGCCGGTCATAGTATTGAGTTTAATGACTTGCTCAAATCAATATATAAGTAAACATTCCAACAATTCAAGAACAAATTACTTAAAGTAAATCAAACTAACATTTAAATCAATTTAAAACATCTGATGTTATGAATAGCTTACTACTTTACTCAATTATTTTTAATTAAGTTTATCCTACCAAAATTGTATTCAATTTGTTTTTATTTAACAGCTGTTAATCAAATAAATGAATCAATTAGTATTTGTACCTCCATATTAATATCATGGACATAATATTTGGAGGCCAGTGGGACGGAGTCCTGAGATAGGAGAAGACAATTATTTATCAGTGAGCCTATAGAGGCCAAGATAAACATGTGTAAAAATTGTCAAGTCAATTGTACGTAGAGTTTTAGGAAATAGTGATGAGTGGTAAAGAATCATCACTATTTGATATATATTACTGTAGTTGACTCTGAATCAGTGAAATTCCAGGTTTCTCGCCATATTTAACCATGTCCTGTGAACTGGCTATGCATTTGATTAAATTTAATTATAAATTTTCCGATTAAAATCAGTTTCTTCCATTAGATGAAAGTGTTTTAAAGTCTAAATAAATCTGTAAGTCTACTTTTATAGGGTACAAAGTATTATATTTGACTCTAAATCAATAAAATATTGCGTTTCTCACCATTTTCAGCCATGTCCTACGATCTGGCTATGCATGCTTTAAAACTAAATTGTTAATTTTCCGATTTAAAACAGTTTGTTTTCCTGGTTAACAAAGATTCATAGTCTGAAAAAACTGTAAGTCTACTCTTAGAGGGCGCAAAGTACGGTTTTTGACTCTGAATCAGTGAAATATCGTGTTTCTAGCCATGTTTAGCCATGTTCTATGAGCTGATTATACATGTGTTCAGATCAAATTGTATATTTTACCATTGAATACAGTATGATCTCCTAGATAATAAAGTTTCACAGTCTAGAACAATCTGTAAGTCTACTCTTAGAGGCCGTAAATTATCCAATTTGTTTTACACGCACAAATTGAAAAATGTAGCTTAACCTAAGGATGAAGGAGGTGAGAAAGAGCAAAAAAAGCATACGGCCAAAGTTGTAGATCGTCTCAATTCAAGCACATAAAATAGTGTTAGTTTTGCTGCAGAGCCGTTCATTTTGCGGCTACAGTCCAATAAGAGAAACAGTATTTTTGGCATTTACAATTTCTGGCACTAAAGAGGCTGCCATCTTCGATTTACAAAGAATTTTTCTAAATCCCTTCTTATTGCACATCCACAACATAAGACCTTTGACTCTACAACATTTCAGCCTCGTAGGCTTAGTACTTTTTTAGTTACAGCGGTGATTGAGTGAGTCAATTGTATTTTCCTTTTATATAATTAATTATGATTTTTGAAAGCAGATCCCAACACTAACTCATTAGTAATGAGCTCCTAATGGGTTTTTATTTTAATTTTATATAATTACATATAAATTACACATTGATTGTTATTGTTACAGTATAAACTTCAACTGACACTCCGCGTTGTTTGAAAAATGTATTCTGAAGTATCATACAATAGTTGTCTTGGGTATTCAATATGAGTTACGATTAGGTCCTCATATGCTAGACTTGGCAGATAGCGGAGAATATGTGTTATCAGTTACTGGACATTTTATGAGTAATACGTGGTAGTAAAGTAAAAATTCCCTAAAATATTCCTAATATAAACTACTTTACATTACGAGTAATTTCTGTTTTTACTAAATTATTATAATGTTTAATATCATCCCGAAACTGCATAGACATCATCTCATATTTTTTCGTCTATCCAATTAGTACAATTCAACCCATCCCATAATGGCCTCTCATAACGAGGGTTGTTGACTCTGGACACTGGGGAGGTAAATGACGGCCTCTAACAAGCAAAACCTGCCTTTCTTGTAGACGTCCAGTCAGCACAGACAGTCTCTAATGATAGCTGATATTTAGTGATAATTTGATCCGGAATTATGGACGATTTATCTTGAAATTAAAAACTATTTACCGAATTTTATTTATTTGAATGCAAAAAAAAATCTGTGCACTTATAATAATTTACTGAATCATTTACGTTAATTCACTACCACTATTTTTTTTTTTTTTAGTTAGCTAAACATTACTTGATACATATTATGTTGCTGTAAAAAAGGTTCCCCAATCATTTTTACGTCCACTGTGGTATATCTTAGCCGCTAGGAACCCGATATCGCTAGCGTTGTGTAATCGCTTTCCAAGAACTTACACATGGAGAGCGCATTCGGTGGTAAGTCAATCAATGTATTTACCAGTTTGTAAACAACTACTAAAGCCATCTAACTTAACATAACCTAATCTAACCTAATCTATTCTAACTTAACCTGACATAACCTAACCGTAGGCCTAATTACGAAAAAAACGTAGTGGTAGCGAATTAACAGAAAAGGTCACATTCATTTTACTGGGTGTTTTTTAAAGGAATTACCCAAATATAAATAGTTATATTTCTTACAATAAAGGGCTTTAACCAAACATATTGCACATGAAAATACTTGTAAAAGAATTGTTTACGAAAATGTTTCGTAAATGTTAAATGTGTTCTCCAATTACAGCATAGAATACAAATAGTTGATATCTACATTTCTGATAAACATCGTACGCATAAATTGTTAATATCTCAGCTATCGACTAGAAGTCCTCTGTCCTGCAAATGGAGGACACATTGAATATTTATGATACATTTTTGTAAACTTCATTCTTTTGCGAGTACTTTTCTCCCCAATGTGTTTAGTTAAATGCTTTGTTTTAGTAAATATAGCTATTTAAAATCGGTTAATTCTTTTCGAAACACCCTGTATAATAAAAATAATTATTCTTTCATTTTCATTTCATGCAAATTAACTGTATTTTTAACAGAACTAGAGATAACAAAGAAAAATAACAACAGGCTTTTAGTGCACAAAAAACATAACTTACAGTAGTTATAACTAAAAAATATTTTCAAAAACTGTTTATTTAGCCCCTGAACTGTTTTAAGATTATATAAAATAAATTACCTCTGTAAACAGTTAACATTTTTTGTGATGTGTATAACGATCGTTTTAGCATAATTACGCCATCTTCAGATACAATGCCACAAAGGCTTCTTAATAAACTTAAGAAAAAAAGAAAAAAATTGCCCTTTAAAAAATTAATAACCAAAGGCTGCTTACAAAGAAAAATTTTTTGTTTTGTTTTATAAAGTTCATTGAGGCGTTTGTGGCATTGTATCTGAAGATAATTATGCTGATATGAATATAATTATGAATTGATCGTTATACACATCACAAAAAATTTAAACTGTTGATAGAGGTAACTTATTTTATATAATAATAAATATAATTTTAAACAATAGTAATTAATAATAACCACCAAAAATGTAAAAAAAATTTTACCCATTAAATATAAACATATTTGTAGCTTACATATTTAGAAAATAATACACAAAAATATCATTTTTATATGTTTTCTGCATAAAGCCTAGTGATATAATATTTTGTATTGTTATTTGCTATTGAACGTGTGGTTATAGCTATTATAGGACTATTTACATTCATGTCACGTAATGTTACTAGCGGTTAATGGCTAACAAACCTATCGTGGTTCTACATCATATCTAAAAGATACAGAATTCGTAATTAAAATAAATCATCATAAGCAATAATATTGTTTCAAACAAACAAGAAAACATATCTGAGGCATCGAATAGTATATACATTTCCTAATAGGTAATGAATAAAAACCTAACCTATCCTATGAATATATAGAATTTTTAAGCCATTACGTGAAATGTGGTATTTAATTTTTCCTAACATATTAAATGGAACATTTTTATTTTGATGACGTCAGTTTTGCTTACCGAAACTCACAGTTTTTAAAGTAATTTAGATATGGTCATACATTTTATATTACAAAAAGCTTTTGTAAAACATCCAACTGTCCTTGAAAATGAGTTAAGTATATTTTAAGTGTTATATACGTAATTGCTATTGTATATCAATATCAAGTTCTTACAAAATAATAATTAAGATAATATTAGTCACTATAAAGTGAAAAAAATACATAACATTTGCTTCCTAATGTGCCAATATAAACTTTCAAAATAATATGAATATAGCTATTATCTAAGCATTGTCAACATAAATAAATGATAATAACTAAGATTAATGTTTCCTAATTAAACAAATATACAATCAATTTCCTTATTATAATAATTAACTGATGTTCAATTTATCTTAAATATAAAAATAAAACTTAGCAAAATAAATGTTCAATCCCATCTACCACCAGTAAAGTTGTTATTTGTTAATAATCTACAATTTTACACAGTATAATAATAAAAATATGTTTCTTGTATTAATATTAACTGCATTTTACTGTCAGAAACTCAACTCGTCATTTAAAGGAGGAAATTAAATACGATAGAACCATTAATTTAACAATATTAACCCCTAACTTAATAAATTATTATGTTGTTCATATTTACAGTTGAGGCACTGTCCTGTGACATTAGTCAAGTGGGAACTGACCAAGCTATAACTTACATGACCGTTCACTTGTAGACTCTCGAAGCGAAGGCAGTTTGGTTGTTCTAGTATTGTCGGACAATATATCTAATGTCAATTTCCTTTCTCGGTATTCTAACATCGACCTTAAAAGAAATATTGAAAGACGTTATATGGACAACCAGACTTCCAGCTTATTTTCTTATAAGATTAATGCAGTGATGAATGAACCAGTCAACTAAAAAAAATTGATTTGAAATATTTTATAGTTACTGTTTATAATTTATTAATTTGTATTTAATCATACAATGTACTTAAACTGTAGTTAATAGTTTAAAAGTTTTTATAACTACGTAATTTTAACAAAGTAAAACAAAGTGAAAATCTTTTTACAAACGTAACTTTTAATTATAACCATCTTGAGACTAAAATAACCTCTTGAAGGTGTATAACAAGGAATGGAGAGTATTTAGAAGGGGGATGAGAAGTGGGGAAGACGCCAACGATCCCTATTGTCTTTGTTAGCAGTCCTTGGTTATTACTTTCTCAAAGGACCTTCAACCTTGAGTTAAATGTTCTCTCCTTAAATCCTTTTCCCAAGAAAAATAATTATTACAAAACTAAATGTCCTACAATAAACAATATAATCTACTATACGTGTGTTACGTCTTAACGTTGTTTCGCTTTGAATAAAACATAATAAGCTATAAATATAAGTAGTAAAAGGGTTTAGACACCACGTAAGCATAAAATAATAAGTCCATTATCTTTTAAGTATATTGTAACGTTTTAATGTCCTTACACATATTTTTGGGTAAGTCTGAAATTAAGGTGGTATTTATTTAAAAACATTATACATGCAAATGTTGTAGATTCCAACAAAAGTGTTGGTCATGTTTTAGAATTAATCGTTAAACAGAAAGCTAATAAAAAGAGATGCTTTTGATTTAAAGGAAAATTTCTGATGTAAAATTTTTAATTTACAATAAATATAAGTTTCTTTACGCATTATAATGTATTCAATGTTTATATTATGTTAATAAAAACATACACAGACATAGACAATCAATAATCTGTCAATGAGTATTTATATGAATTATTTCTGTGACGTCACCAAACGGTTCTCAATTGTAAACGTACTAACCAAACGAGATTTACGTAATGTTAAAGAATCGTAGGATGAGTCTTAATAAAGTGTGTTTCAATTACAATTTACTTTTTTGCACTATTGCAAAACAATGTAGAAACATAAAATCTCATAATAAACGTACTGCAGAAAAATGTTGTAATGAACAAGAAAGAAATATTGGAACAATATTTGTTATTATCCCACTGTAAGCTACGTCAAAATAATATCTTTTTTATTTTACCCTCATAAACGTACAATGGTGATGACTCACCAACCTTACAATACACGTATAGTGACACTGACCTCCCCCCACCTAAACACGTGCAATGGTGATGACAACCCACAACTTACCATACACGTACAGTGGTGATGACTCACCAACCCTCCAATACACGTATGGTGGCACTGACCTCCCCCCACCTAAACACGTGCAATGCTGATGACATCCCACACCCTCCTATACACTACAGTGGTGATGACTCACCAACCCTCCCATAAGCGTATAGTGGAACTGACCTCCCCGCATCTAAACACGTGCAATGCTGATGACACCCTACACCCTCCTATACACTACAGTGGTGATGACTCACCAACCCTCCCATAAGCGTATAGTGGAACTGACCTCCCCGCATCTAAACACGTGCAATGCTGATGACACCCTACACCCTCCTATACACTACAGTGGTGATGACTCACCAACCCTCCCATAAGCGTATAGTGGAACTGACCTCCCCGCATCTAAACACGTGCAATGGTGATGACACCCCACACCCTCCCATACACGCAAAGTGGTTATTATTATTTTTAAATTGATAATACTAAGTCATTCTTATAACAACCCTTTGCAACATATAAGTTACTGTATAATATTATAATATACTAATAATATTGAAGCAATCCAACTTTAACAACTCAAAACCAGTAAACAAAATTTAAAGACTGTTTACTGCATGTAATTTAATAATAAGTCAACTACCATACTTCTCTTTTAAGTCATACATTTATAGCTTTTCTATACGAAGTTTACTTGTAAATATGGTTTTCTATTTTGGACTCAGTCCTACTAGACATAACTGTACATATATTGTCCTTAAAAAAATATATATATATTACATACCACCACAATATGATGCTCAGTGCATTTCAAATAATAGACATAGTATTGCTAAGTTCTTATACATTTCAAAGTTATGAACAGCTTTAATAACTCTCAAAATATTTTATTTCTGGTGTACGCATAATGTTAGTAAGGCATTTAAAGAGGGTGATTTCGCTTGTGCTATAAAAATTAAACATATATCAGACCCAATTGTATTTATTGGCAGCTCTTTTCAAACATTATATCACAGAACTTCCTCAACATTAAGGCATTTCCTAAAGTTTGTGCTTGTATGTGCATTCACAATACACCTGAACGTATTAATAAATCCAATATACTATGTTTTTATAGCAATGTTCAGTTCATATTTATTTGATAGGATACAATGTGTTATTTATTTTGTAAAATAACGAGATATAACTAAAATGATTTTTAAATTTGTTTAATACGATTTTATGCTTAAATGATAACAACAACTCTAAAATAAACACGTGCCTCCTGCAACAAAAATGACACTATAAAATAAAATTACTTTTTCTTTGCTTTACTAATATCTAGTTTAAGTGTTAGAAATATTTTAAATAATTTATTACAATTTAAATGTCAAATTGGATCTTATTTACCTAAAAATGTACCTTCCTTATCGTTATTTTTAGATATTATTTTTTGCATTAGTAAGTATAGCCAGATCTTATATTAGTATACTCATCCATATTAATTAATTGATATTTAGTTAAGAACATTCTTTATAAATAATTTACATCCATTGTTTCGTCATATACTAACAATTATCATATTCACTAAGTATTTATATAATTATAAATATTCTTTTTGTTAGTAAATTATATTTTCTTCCCATACATATTTTAAAGCAGTAAATCACTCGATGAGGGCGTGTTAACGAGAGGGATGTGAGATAGAGGCGCTGAACTGTCAGCAGTTCATTCCCAGGATTTATGCCTTCGACAACAAAAGACATCACTAGGCATTATATAACCCCCCCCTCCTTCTCCATCACCAGGTAATGTACGTAGTGCCGTAATATGACCGAGATTTTCTCTAGCTTCAGATCCATAATAAGTTTGGTAACAGTTATATAGAAGTTTTTTATATTTATTTTTTAATGCAAGGAAAATAATCTGTATTTATTACATAGTAATTATTTAATTATTGTTATCAAATACTTGATATTTCATTTCTTTGTAATTGTTTCTATCGTATTAATTCTCTAACAATGCAATTTTGTACACTGGGTGTTTTTTTTTTATTTTTTTACTCCCCAGATTCTGAAGAATAACTTTAAATGGGAAACCTTATCTTATTATATTATATTTCATGGGCATTGACTGGCTTGTTATAATATTTTATACCCTTAGACACTGATCATTAGGCTATGGGTAAATATGGATTTTAAAAGAGTTTGAAGGTTGTAGATAAACTAATGAAGTCACTGTTACAAATTAAGGCTAACTAATCGTTAAAATTTGACATTAAATAATATCCTAGTGACAAGTCAACAGTCGGCTATCAGATAAACCATTGCTAAAATTGTGATTTGTCTTGACTTGGAACCTTTAGCTTATGATCTGCGCTTTAACCAACTAACTAATGAGCGCATTTTTAAACATATATTACAAATTTGTTTAAATTGAATACATTAAATGTCAGTGATTCATTAGTCATCATTGTAAAACCATAGTCTTATAAGATAAATTTATTCATATGTCAAGAGAAATATTAGCATAAATGTATGTCTCCTAACCAAAATATTTTAACATTTTCAAAATACATGTCATATCACCTAAATTTAATACCTTTGATTTAGAATATGGGTAAAAATTACATTACAATTATTACCTATTACATATTATTTACATAAATATCATCTAATACTAGTATAATCTATTTATAGTAAGAATTTTATAATAAAGAAAATTGTCCTTTGAATTTTATGTTAAGTTTCCGTAAGTTTTACTTTAAAAGAAGGTGCGAAATTAAAGGTAAGTTCAGAACGTATTACTTTTTTTAATGCATCATATTAAATACTGGTTGTATATGCGCAATTTTAAAATCAGAATACGTAACCTAATGTATTTTCTATTCTTTAATAATAATAGTTTTGCACGTACGTGTACGGGTGGGCGTACACCACTGCATGTGTATGGGTGGGTGGGTGGGTCAATACCACTGTACGTGTATGGGTGGCTGGGTCAATACCACTATTCGTGTATGGGTGGGTGGGTGGGTCAATACCACTGTACGTTCATACACTATTTTATACACTAATTCTTTAATATCGCAAATGTTTTAGAATATTATTGTAGAAAATAAGAAAACAAATATATTTCACAAATATACTCAATATATTATACATTAGAAATTGATATTTTAACTATAAATACATATAATCGTTAGTACTAAATTATTTGTATTAGTAATTTTATTTAATGTTCTTATTTAAAATAAAAATTTACCCATACAATACCTACATCAGCTTATGAAAAAAATATGATGGAGGTATTTGTAATATAGAGATGCAAGCTGTCTACAGGTATATACAAGATTAATTTTATACCCTACCAACACGTGTCACGAGTCTTTATAAACTTAATATAATGTCAGTTTTGTTAACGAATTTTCCTTATCACATTTAATAACGCAAAACACAAATGAATATTATTGAAGAGTACATGAATATTCTTGACAATCGTTTCGGGGTTTTTATGTGTTAAAACATTGGTGAGTAAATACTGAGTAGCCTACATCCTCCCCATTTGTTTGAAGTACGTTCTTAGCGAAACTTATATCTTAAGGTTTTATAATTATGGTGATTATGTCAAGAGATTTGTTGTTAAACTATAAGAAATGTGTTAACTTATTTTAATTAGTCATACACATAAAAAACTGTTAAAGATAAAATAATACATGGATTGGGTTGCAATAATTTAGTTTAAATAAGTAAAAACTTTTGATCATGTTCAAATTTAAAAATTGTTGGGGAGGAGAGGGGAAGAAGGATTAATAATTCCTTTTCCTCCTTAAACTTTCCATTCCCCATAGAATATCGAACTGTGAGGGGAACTTGTCGGACAAAATCAGTACTGTACAAGGTGAACATTACTGGTAGAAAACTAGCAGTCAAGGCCAGACTACGAACCAACGCTTCTCTAATCCAGCTATGTAATTATAATGCTTTCTGACTATTGTTAATACAATGTTCATATCTCTTGTATTTCAGACAACTTATCAGTGGTTATTATATTTCAAAGACTGGTTAAAATATATGTTTGCTCAATTATATCGTTAGTTTATAAAGTATATTATACTGTTTTGAACTAATTTATCTATTTGTCGTCAAGTATTATAATATACGATTCCATCTTTAGTATCTGGCGTCCGGATTTAAAACATAAATAAATAAACGTAAATGTACACAAAATTACGAATATATAGCACTTATTCATAGTTAATTTAAGGTAAACATTTCTCATTAAGTACTTTAAAAACCAAAGGTTTTAAACTAATAAAATAATGATACCCTACTGGGAATAATTACTTTTCTTATAAGAGTATTTATGTTACTTTTTGTTGTGTTGGCTCAGTGTCTAAGGCTTCGGACTGCGGAGGGCAATGTCCAGGGTTCGAATCACTAATGAGCCAACATTCGGTACTTCACTCGTTGGATAAATCTTATTCACAGGCATTTAGGCCCATTCAAATGGGCAAGTAAAGTTCAAAAAACAAATAAATAAATAAATTCTCGTATAAAAATCTGTGAACAATTTTACATGAAAATAATACTGAGGTAGCTAAAATTATGATATCGTTCTATAATGAGTCTTATTTTTATTAATGACGTAATGAAATAGACAGTAATTAAAAGTTTTAAAAATTCAATATTTTCTACTTGTTTTCGTTGTGGATTAATCAATAGTATTTTTAATGTAGGCTGCCTTAACTTGTTTATTGGATAGAAAGATAATACACATTAAAACATTCTATATTACCATTATTTATTTAAGGCTCTCAATAAGTTCAAAGAACTCTGGCCTATATCTATCTAATAAGGTTTGTATTTAATATATTCTTTAGAAAGTTTCCTAAAGTCTATTTCAATATAAATTGTGCATGCATGTGAAATAAGCATGCATTTTTAAGCTTGTGTACAATTGTTCTTAGAATGTATAATACTTTTATAATATGATATAAGTAATCAATTTATAAAAGCCATACATAACCATTACTACCGTTGTTGTATGGGCAGGTGAGAGGGTCAATCAACGTGCTTGTATAGGTGGGTGGGTTAATCAGTACAATTGAACGTGTATAGGTCGGTGGTTGGATCAGTACTAACGTACGTTTATGGGTATGTGGATGGGTCAGTACCACAGTTAGAATATGGTTTGGTGGATATTTTGGTACCACCATACATATATGGTTGGGTGTGTAGTAGGTCAGTACCTCTGTATACGTTTATAGCGGGTGATTTACTCAATACCAATGTGTTTATGAGAGGGTAGGTGGGTCAACAGTTTTATATATAATTAATAAACTGTTATTTTATTTAAACGAAAATGCATTTACTTGTTGACAACTTATTCAGATGTATTGAATCGTTAAATATTATGTTTTATGTCGAAGGCATTTGGAAAAAACCTGTGTGAATAAAAAAACAAATATAAACACAGGGTGTTCAGTAAAACTCTTTCAATAATTTGGGATGTTATTGTACACATAAAAATGAGCAAAAAACTTCATATGAAGGTATGTCCTTCATATTTATTCATATACTTCATATGAAAACCTTTAGTTTTCCGTATATCTGTCTTTATGTGTGTTTTACATAAAAACTCATAACTTTTGATCCAGTGAAGGTACAATTGTAAAACTTCATGATTGTACTACCCTATAGTAGATCTAATTTTAATAAAAGTATAAAAATAAATATTTATCCGTTTTAAAATAGTAGACGTTTATTTTTTCTAATTGAAATATCTAAAAACTGACTAATCTTACAAACAAAACGCTAGAATAATGTTTTTTGGTAAATCTTATTATAATATTCACAGCGTTTGTTTGGAAAGAAATGGATAAATAGCAGCCGATTTATGATGCAAAATATAAAACTAAGTTTTAGCGCACTAACCAAAGGTTAGTGCTGTATTAAATATGTCTGTACTTTGAATAGCTGATTTCATGTCAGTATGCTATTTTATATGAACAGCTGTTTATTTATGTTAATAATACTAGGTTTGGTTTCCATAGTTGGTTTTATTCATTAGTAACAATAAGAACACTGTCATGTACACGATTTTTGTGAGTGTTTCTGTTAAGTTTTTCTTTTATTGTATTGTTAGCTTTAATTAGTGTTTGTAATTTATTTTCTTATGACATAGTTCCTTTTATGAACAAATAATGACAGATAATGTAATAAACAACTTTACCAACTCATAAATGGCAGACATGCATTTCATATATGGTATGGCTCATTGTAGTAGTATTCAAGCAAGAAACTATGAAAATAATAAAAAAGAACTATGTCTTAAGAAAATAATTAAAAACACTAACTAATTAAAACTATAACATAATTAAACAGCTGTTCATATAAAATAGTGGACTGACATGAAATAAGCTGTTCAAAGTACACACATATTTAAAGCAGTACTAGCCTTTGGTTAGTGCGGTAAAACATAGTTTTACATTTTGCAGCATACCTCGGCTGCTATTTATCCATTTCTGTCGAAAAAAACGCTGTAAATATTATAATAAGATTTACCGAAAAACATTATTCTAGCATTTTGTTTGTAAAATTAGTCAGTTTTTAGATATTTCAGTTAGAAAAAAAATAAAAGTCCGCCATTTTGAAATGGGTAAATATTTATTTTTTATATTTTTAATCAAAATATATCTACTATAGGGTAGTACAATCAAGACGTTTCACAATTGTAGCTTCAGTAGATCTAAAGTTATGAGTTTTTATGTACAAAACACATAAAGACAAATAGACGGAAAACCAAAGGTTTTAGGATATACCTTCATATGAAGTGTTTTGCTCATTTTAATGTGTATAATAACATCCCAAATTATTGAAACAGTTTTACTGAACGCCCTGTATATATATAGCATTATATTCATATGTTTTAAAATATCATCGTAGTATCTACATTCCGATGTTATGATTTTATATAAATGTTTTTGAATTGATCAATAGTTGATAAAATTAATATATAATTACAATTTATTTATATTACTGTTATATGGCAATTTCATTCAATATAATAATAATATTTTGCATAAGAGGAATAGATAATTAATTATCAACCATGGAGGACTAAATAATCCTTACAACATCAGCAATATAAGCCATTTGATGCAAAAAAGAATTATATAAACGGAAATAGGAAAAATACAATTGAAATAGATAATCTTCGGAAATGCGCTATAGTGCTGTAACTCCTCTATCATCTATGGATTAACTATAATACAGCATTAGCATTATTAACTCGTAAACAGCCAAATCCCCTCTACAAATTATCACTTCAGGCCCTAGTTTTATGATCAAACTTTTAAAACCGTTTAAATCAAACTGTTTGTGTGACTCATTATCTTACCTCCGTTTCGTACTTTGACTATGACGATATATAAACAAAATTCATTCCATGGCCACTTAAAAATGTAAATGCTCATTTGGTATAACGTTATGAAAGATATTCATTAAGTATTGTTTTAACTTACGATGTAAGTTAAATTATATAAGTACCCTATATATATATATATATATATATATATATATATATATATATATATATATATATATATATATAGAGAGTACTTATATAATTTGACTAACATGTTAAATATACTCGTATATAAACTAACATGTAGCCTTACAGCCCTAAAGCATTTGCAAACAGGAAGCGAAAGTCAGGAGTCAAATGGAGTTGTAAATTTTACAGCTCAAATCCTCAGAGTATATGCCAAAACGTGATGTGTTAAATTCTACTATAACCTCATTATTACTTTTAAGACGGCTAATGTTGGTATTTATAATAACATAGCACACAATTTTTATTATTCTTTTCCAATTTATAAATTAGAATATATATATTCAAAAGTAAAATAAAAATCACTCGTTATAAGAATCAAGAAATGTTTATTTTAATCCAGAAAAGACATAAAATGACTAAGGTAGGATATCTTAAAAATATATAAGAAATGTACTTGTCATATACTACTGTATTTATAAATTATAAAAATTAAGTTATTTTTAGGAACATATATTTTTTTTAGTCAATTGATTTACATTTTAGCCACTTACAAAATATATTTTTTAAACCATTTATGTAATTTTTTCTGATTTTGGTAGGTTATTATGCTATTCAAAATTTATTAAGTACGAGTATATTTAAAATGGGACATTTCCATTGTATTTTTCGTAATATTTGACCTTACATTTAACCAAATTCAAAAATGATATGTAAATAAATGTATTATTTCAATAAATAATGCTTATAAATACAATTACTAAATATAATCAGGGTGGAAAAAATCTGGAAACTCTTTCACAACAACTTTATACTTTTCCATGTACAATTTGATAATTTAATTGTTTTAGTAAGTGTGTTCCAAAAATTATATTTTTTGATCAAAATTATTGAGTTAAACCCGTTAAATAGTGGAGAAATAATATTATGTAAATTAGTTATTTTGAAAAATTCTAATGCCCACTACTCTGGAAAGGGTACAATTTTAGAAGTCCATTTTCCAGCGGTTAATTTTTGTATTAAATATACCTTTAATTTGATAATAAACTCGCCTAGGCTTACATTGAAGATTTTCGTTCAACTCCTCGTGGCCCGTCCCCCTGAAAATATGAAATGTCGCTAATGAAGTAAAAAAGAATGTTCTTTGTAGCCTTTATTATATACAATATTTCACTTTTACAAGTGAAGTTATACAACAGTTTTGAGACATGTATGTAGTCAAAAGATATTGAACTAATTAATTAAAAGATTCATTTGAGACCTAAACGTACGCAACTTTTTATTTGATCACATTTTACACTAATTATTTTAGTATGTGCTTATTCATAGTATACCTTAATTTAAAATAACCTCGAAAGTAAAAATCAGTAATAATTACAGTTATTCGTATACAATTATAACGTATTTTAAACTTCGGTAGGTCTTAAATCGTACGCGATTGTAGGAGTACAAAAGCTGGAGACGAGAAAGACTTGACACTAAAGAAAGACGATTGAAAGGTTTCCCTTCATTGTGAATCGGTACTTTGTCCAAGGAAGATAAAACGGCAGACAGGATTCAATTACATCGAAGAGTTATCATTGTATTTTATCCTCGGAGACATTCGTCACTGGGTTTGTAAAAAGGGTAAACTTGATAACACATTCTATTAAGAGAACAGTTACCTTAAGTAATAGTATTAATTTAAGTAATTAACATTGCTTTAAGCCGTATGTCCCCATTTTAAGTGAGGGACTCTTAGTTCTAACATAACCAAGTAAAAGCAAACATCCTAACCATTGTTTCTATCCAGTATGTTTTTTCTTAAATTGTATTCTCTTTTATTTATAGATTCCAATAATTTTATAATAATCGCTGTTGATTTTTTTAACAATACCTGACCCTGCTATTTTTATCAATAACGTTATTCCTATTATTTCCAATATTAGTTTTTGAAATTGTAATACTTAAATGTTACGCTGTTTTGAAAGAACTCTGTTCCAATTACAGGTTTCCACTATAAACAATGAGAGACACTTCTATGTATATAGATTTTTTCGTAACGACGTTTCATATAATAATATCCTTTATTTTATTTTTTTGTTAACCTTTTAAGGTAGTTTAAAATTCTTGCCAACACAATCTGGGCGTCTCCTTGGGAAATGTTGGACGGTTAGCATAACTTTCCGTTATTAGACCCCAACACTGCCTTTAATTAGATGAACCTTCCTTGTAAAATAATTGGATCGTGATCAATCTTCCATATATTATAGTTACTTTGTGTTCTCTCTCTTTACCAAGGAGTACTTCGTACCTTTATACCACACATGATATACGTGCACGGCCCTCCCTCTTAACCACACATGTACGTCACCGAAGATCGTCAAGCCCATCGTATATGTACAGTGATACATTTATTTAAATTAAGTAAACTGACAATATTGTAACAGGAACACCACAGTCGATAGAGTAACACTAGTCAATGAATTTATCAATATATATGTATATAAATGAATAATATAAACATCAGGTATCTATAACTCTTGATTTATGTTAGCTTTCAGCATAATGGCTTTATAAAAGGTTATAAACAATATAAAATAGTACTATACAGAAAATATTATATTCCTTTTTATGGAATTGAAAAGTACGTACAATTAAACATTTTTAAACTAAATTCATTTCAGTCATGAGTTAAGGATACTTAGGATAATCAATGACACTTAACTTGATCATAGTATGTACTGAGGGGAGGTAATGTAGAGCAGGCCACTTGAGAGAGAACAATTACGGAGCCCTTGAGCCAGAATAGTTAACAAAGGGTGGCTCTGACACACTGAAGCCGGTGTTAGGTTTTTCTGCTTCAAAATGTAGCCTCCCCTTTTTTTTATTGATATACCTTTTCTTCCTGCGGTATTTTACGTAACACATATTTTTTTAATTAACATTTAACACTTAAATATTATCAACGTAAAAAAACGAAAACATATTTTATTATAATATAATGATACTTAAATGTTATTAATCAAGAAAAAAGTAGAGTATACAAACAACAATAATCAACAGTTGATAGATATTCCAAAATATGTTTAAAAACACCATCCAGCAAAACGGGGTTGAAAATGGAGCTTAAGAGAATAGGAAAAGCTAGTAAAAGGACAACAACATACATTTATCAAACAAAAAATCTTATCAATAAGGAGTAAAATTAAACACCACAAAACAACAGACCAACGAAAAGTACCATACTGTAGGGAAAATATATTTATATTATTCCTAAATAACAGAAGATGGGTGACATTTAAAATATGGAAGATTAAATATGAATAATTAGAAAAGGAATAAAAAAAATAACTAATAAAAACTACATACAAAATACGGATGTAAATAAAATGCCAGGACTGAATTTCACACGCATACATAACCAATCACAAATTATTTGAGGAGAAGAAAAAATTTATACTTTGGACGTATTATGAGGTTTAATGTTAATAGACAGACTAAAAAGTCATAACAACAACATGTAATAAATAAAATTAATTAAGAGAATCGCAGGTAGACATGAAAAAAGAATATTTTTATGAATAAAGACCTAAATATATGAAAAAAATATTAACTACAAAACAACATGCATAGTCATTATAGATAAATAAACTACATCAATAAAGGTATTTTTGGAAGAAAAGCTACAACTTAGCAGCCAATCACCAGAAAATGAAACAGTTTCTGGGAAGGGATCCTTAAGACAAAATTAAAAGTAATTAAAATTTTTAAATGTATTACTATCCTTCTTTTCCGTCATATTTCTATAAATCTAGACAAGGGAATTTACGTTCCACGAGCATAAAGGCTGCCTTTGCACTACTGTAGCCACCCATAATCAGTTTCAAGGGAAAACATAATACATTTTTGAATTTATCGATTTTGTGTCCAATCTAAAAACGGATGCTCCACCCGTGATCAGTTTGGTTTACAACTGTGATAAACTTAGGTAGGTGCTCAGGATCAGCCAAGAACTACTAATAAAAAATGTGATAAACTTGGTAAAAAATGTATCCATCTATTGGTAGCTACCTGTGATCTACCTGTGACCTGCTACACTTGGGTGTCCATTCGTAATATACTTCAGTAGCACAAGTGTAAAACCTGAAAAGCACCTGTCATCATCTTATAGCTTACAGTATATGTATACCGTGAGTAGCCATCTGTGAACCACTCAAGTAGTCACCGTGATCAACTTGGTTAGCTCCCGTGACAAACTTGGGAATCAAATATGATCAACTTTGATAGCAACCGTGATCAATTTTGGAACACTCATGATTTTGATACTTTTCATATTGTATGTCCCGCATTGACCCAGAATGGTCCTACTCCGAAATGACGAGCAGTTTGCGGATCTAGTATCAATGGCTTATTGTAATGTAAGCTAGCTGAATAATTTATGACTTGCATTGTTGCTATGTTTTGAGTTATTTAATTGCACCTGCTTTACAAGCTACATGTTTAATATTGTGACTTTGACTATGAGTAAAGTTATTATGATCATGGACCTTACGTTATTTTTTATATTGTTTATGGATTGGTCTTATTCGTCTTCTTATACAAGGTGTTCAAAAAATGTTGGGCAATATTTTGGGACATCGTATAACAAGTAAAAATATACATAAAAGTTCCTCTAATACTATCTATCTTGCTCCGTTTAGCGTCTATCTGATTGTGTTTCTTCTGTTAAAAATCACTAATCGATTACGGTTTTAGCTACAGCGTTGCAATTTTACATAAATTATCTCATCAAAACCTAACTTTCTGCAGAAATAAAAATAAATATCGTCATTGTTCTCAAAATGGTGGCCATCTTCATACTTTAAAGCTAAATATCATTTAAAAACCCCGACCAGGGAAAAAATTTGGGGGTTTCCCTAAAAATTTTTTAAAATAAAAATTTAAAAAAAACTTTTTTAGGGGGAAAGGGGAATTGGAAATTAATTTTTTTTAATTTGTTTTTGAATTTTTTGGGAAAATTAATAGGGGGTTTTATTTAAAAATTTGATTTTCTATTTTTTTTTGGTTTTTGGTTTAAATTTTTTTTTTTTAAATTTTAAAGGGTTTTAAAGGTTTTTTATTTTTGGTATTTAAATTTAAGGGGGAAAAGGGTTTTAAAATTTTAAAGGGAAAAATTTTTTTTTTTTTTGGGTTTGGGGGGGTAAATTATTTTTTGGTGAAAAATTTTTTGGGGGTTTTGGGTTTTAAAAAAAAAAATTTTTGGGGGGGGGTTTGTTTTTTTTTATTTTATTTTTTTTAAAAGGGGATTTAAATTTTTTAACACCCTTTTAAAATTTGGGGGGTTTAAATTGGGGGATTTTTTTTTTTTTAAATTTTTGGGTTTTTATGGAATTTTAAAGAAAATTTTTTTTTAAATTGTTTTTGATGTTTTTAGGGTTAAAAAAAGAAAGTTGTAAGAAATTTTTGCTATAAAAAATAAATAAAATTAAGGAAAATTATTAAAAATTATTTTTAAAAAAACCCGGTTTTGTTTGGGGGCCCCTCCTCCTTATGGGGCAAAGAAAATATTGTTTTTACAATGTTTTTGGGTCCCCTAATGCAATATTCTTTTTAAATTTTCAGAAATTTAAAGAAAATAACCAAAATTGGACTTTAATTTTTTAAAAAGTTTTTCTCAAAAGGGAAATTTTCAAATGGGGTTTTTTGGGTATTTAAAAATTAGGGTTTTAAATAAAAAAAATCAAAAATTTTATTATTTCCCTTCTTTTTTTTTGGGTTTTTTAATTTTTTTTTTGAAATTAAATAATTTAATTTTGATTTGTAAAAATTTTTTTGGGTGTTATTTTTTAATTTTGGGTTTTTTAAAAAAATTTATTTTTTTTTTTGGGGTTGAGTTTTTTTTTTGGGGTTTTATTAAAAAAAGGGTTAAAGTTTAGATTTTATAAAAATTTTCAAATTCAAAAACAAAACAAAACAAACTGGAATCTAAATTTTCCAGGGGAAAACCCCGTAAAAGGCACTATCTAAAAAGAAAACCCCAGACTTTTCCCGGCCCATATTTGTGATGGGGAAATCCTAAAGGGTTTTTCCCCTAAAAGTTTTCAGGGGATCCCCAAATCAAAGTAGGGGCAAATTTTGGGTTATTTTTGAAATATTGTAAATATACCTTGAACGGGTTGTCACGGGAAAAATTTTGATTCCCCTTTTTTGGACCCGGGCCCCGCTTAAGCCTAATTTTTTTCAAAAAACCCTTTAACTTAGAATTATGGCTTATTTATTTTTTTTCAAACCACACTTTTAATGCAATGTTGTGTGTGTGGGGTGTTAATAGTGTTTTGGCGCGCTGGGCCCGGCGGCGTGCGTGCGTAAACTGTTTAAACCACTAAAGGGCCTATCTTTTTTTTGGGAATTCCATCGGGGAAACCCAACCCCGGGGGTTTTAACCAAAAGGAAGTATCTATCAACCCTTACGGCAAATCCTATCTAACAAATAAAACACTGAAAGGATGTAGTTTTGGGAGTAGTGGGGATTTCCCGGGGTTCCGGGGGGGGCCCGAGTATTTAATCCACCAAAATTTTTTAGATTGATTTTTCACAGTTTTTTAGGATTGATAATTTCACGGGTTGGGCCGGGTTTGGGGAAAGGGGGGTTAGGGTTTGATAATTTTGTGTTTGCCGTTCCGGCGCATTTGCAAAGGGCGTAAATTTTTTTGAGGGGGAAAAAAAAAATATGAGGGGGTTGAATTTTTCTAGTTTTACGCGGGGGGTTGGGGGTTTTGGGGCTCCCGTAATTTCTGTAGGTGTGGGATAAACAATGTTTTTTTCAAAGGGGTTCAAGATCAGGCTTTGCCCTTGTTAAACTTGTAAAATGGGGTTTGTTTGAAATTTTTCGAAAACATATTAAACGGAGCATAATACTCGGGGACCCTTTCTGTTATTTTTTGCCCGCGGTACGGGGGGGAAAAAATGTGTATAGCAGTCGATTTTTCTTTGCGCTTGTGCAAGTGTTCGTCTTTGGTTTGGGAGTAACTGTTTTCAACCAAATTGCAATGATCTCGCCCTGTATCCACCCCTCTGAGTTTCCCGGTGGTTTCTTTGGGGCTTTTATGATTTGGTGGGCCCTGTAGTAAAAACGTTCTTTTACTGTAGAATTTTTTTTCCTCGCTCCCATTTCAAACCCCAAAGCGGTTTTCCCCGTTTTGTGGAGTCAAAAATAAATTTGGGAGCGAGGGGACTATCGATACCCTGTTATCCTTTTTTCGTTTTCTGAACCTTGCAAAAATAAACCACTTTTAGTGTTTTGAGGAACTCACTGCACTTGACCTGTGGGGTTTGTCTAGGGGTCCAGGGGGCCCCTTTCTGAAAGGAAGCCCCTCTTGGCCCAATGTCTGTTTTTTCGGCGTTAGGACCTACCCAAAAGTACTGGGTTCCTTTTCCCGGATAAATTAGGGGATATTTTTTTCCAAATTTTAAAACCCGACAAAACCCCCATTTCGTAGTCATCTTCATCGGGGAAAATTATTTTGGGGTGCCCCCAAAAAAGGTGGGGGGATCACCGAACCCGCCCCAAAACCGTTTTGGAAAGGGGGCTTTATGTTTTAAAAAAATCTTTGTCTCCCATACACACAACACACACACACACACAAAACACACACAAACACCAACACCCCACACACTACAACACCACCCACACACCACACAAACAAAAACCCCCAACCCCCCACACACCCACACCAAACACACACAAACACACAAACACACACAAAAACACCACACACACAAAACACCAAACACACACACAAAACACACAAAACACACCCCAAAACACAAAACACAAAACCACACACCAAAAAATTCCCCGGGAACATCAAATTTTTTTTTTAAACATATTTAAAAAAGGTTTTTCGGGGGTTAGGCCTTTAGGGGAATTTGGGGTTAAGGGGGGTTTTGGGGGTTTTTTAAAGGTTTGTTTTTTTTTTTGGTTTGGGGGTTGGAAAGTTATTGGGGTTATAAATTTTGGGTTTATTTAGGGGGGGGGGTTGAAGGGGGGGGGGGGGGGGGTTTTTAAATTGTTTAAAGGGAGTTTTGGTTTTAAAAGGGAAAAGGGTTGTTTTTAAAATTTTTTGGGTAAAATTTTTGGGAGGTATTTTTTTTTGGGGGGGTTTTTAAAGGGGGATTAAGGTTTTTTGGTTTTTTTGAAGGGGATATTTAATTTATTTTGTTTTTAGTAAAAAATAATTTTGGGGTGGGTTTTGGGGAAAAAATTTGGAGTTTTGGGTTTTTGAAAGGGGTTTTTAAAAATTTAAGGAAATTGGTGGGGGTAAAAGAGGTGGTAAAAAGGGGTTTTGTTTTGGAAATTTGGGTGGGGGATTAGGATTATTAAGATTGTGAAAATTTTTATGTTTTGGGAAAAGGATTGGGTTTAAGAAATTTAGTAAAAGGGGGGGAAAATTTTTTTTTTTAGGGAGAAAAATTTAGGTGGAAAAGGGGTGGGGATTTTTTTTATAAAGGAGGGGGGAAAATTGGAATTTATGGGTTTTTTAAATAAAAAATTTTGGGGTAATAGGGTGGTTAGGGGAATTGTTGGGGAAAAGGGGGTAAAAAATTTTTTTGGAGAGGGTTTAGGGGGGGGTAAAGGGGGGGGGGTTTTTGGGTTTGTTTAAAAATTTAGAATTTTTTTGGGGGTTTTTTTTGTTTGGGGTGTGTTGGGGTATGGGAAAATTTATTATTTTTTTGGGAAAAATTACGTTTGGGTGTTTGGTGGGGGAATTTTTTGAAAATTGGTTTTGGTTTTTAAAGAAATTGAATTGGGTTGGTAAGGGGGGGAGGGGGGTTATTTTGTAGGGGGGGATTTATTGTGTTTTTGAAATAATTTTAATTTATAAAAGGATTTAATTTATGAAAATAAAAATAAATGAGTTAAGGGGGGGTTTTTAGAATTTAAAAAGGGGTGGTGGGAAAAAGGAAAGGGGTTTTTTTTTTTGGGGGAAAAGGGAAAAGAGTTTTTAAAAAATTTGGATTTTTTTTTTTAAAAGGGGGTAGATGGGGAAAATTTTTTTTGTTTTGGGGAAAGAATTTTGGTTTGGAGTGTAAAAGGTTTTTTTGGAAAAAATTTTTTTTGGAATTTTTTGTTTTTTGTAGGGGGGCCGTTTTTCATTTATGGGTATAAGGTAAAAAACGGTTACAAAAATTCTAAATGTAATAACACGTTCTCAAAAAAATGCTTTGGCCCAAAACCCATTAGCCCAAAAAAGGGGAATTGATTTAGCCGAGGCTTTTAGAGTTATATTAGAAAGAGTTTGGCAATGCGGGGGCACAAAGGTCCCCCAATCTACTTCATACAAAAGGGGGGGGCTAAAATTCGAAAACATGACTTCGGGGTTTTTTGAAGGAACATGAATAAAGATGTTTTCAACCCGAGAATGAGGAAAAGAGTCCCGATAGTAGAAAGATTCAACCGTACTCAAAATTGAGAAAATGAAAGTACATTTAAAAGTGCGTCTTTCTTTTGGGATTGACTTTCTCCAGTCTTTAAACTAAAAGGGACTCAACAGCATTTTTCATAACCCGTTTGGTATTTTTGCCAGTTGGGGTTTAAATTGGGAATGTAAAACCTTTGAGCTTAGACGCAGATAGGGGCAAGCAGGGATGAAACAACATCAGCTGCGAACACCTACACTAAAAGATTGGTGATAGGGGTTAGGATTACAAAAAATTAAGGGCCCCACTATGCAAACAAGTAGGGCGAAAATGGATTTCCGAGAAGTTTTTCCCGGGGTTTATCAATTTAAAATAAACAAATCCAGTAAACATATAATTTTCAAAGATTCTGAAGGAGAACATATTATCCGGATCTTTTTTATCAAAAAGAGTTTCCAATAAGTCAGTATTTTAAAAAGGGAACAAAAAAAAAAAAGGTTTTTTTTTTTATTTATTTTAAGGGGAAATGTGATTTTGAAATTTAAGAGAAAATGTCAAAGGAAAGGGTTTGGGTTTCTGGAAAAAAAAAAGGGTTTAAGCTGGGGAAAAACTTTTGGTGTGGAGGGGATGGATTTTTTTAAATTTTAAATTAATTTTTATCCTTCTTAAAGGGAAAATGTGGGTGGTGGATAGTATTTTAGCCTTTTTTGGGAAAAAGGGTTTGGGAAAATTTTTTGGATTTTTAATTTTTAAATTTTAAAAAAGTTTAAAATTGTAAAAGTTATGATTGGGGGGGGGGGGGGGAAAAATTAATTTGAATCTAAAAATTTAATTTTAAATTTTTGGGAATTTTGGGGGGTTAGGATAAGGGTTTTTTTGGTTTTAAGTTCTTTATGGTAAAAAAACTGTCGAAAACTGATGGTTTTGCCTTTTGATCGTTCGGCAAATTATTTTTGAAAAACCAAATTTTGACAAAAACGGGGATCGTTCACACCCCAAATAAACGTTGGTGATGTCAAATTTAAAAATGAAGACCCAAACACCCTTTTCCCTTCTCGATACACTCCTTTGGGGTTGGTACAAAAGGGATATTTGGGTTTTTGGGGGCTCAATTCTTTCAATTTTCCCGGCAAAAAGTTTGTTTACGACGGGGGAGGGATGGGGGGGAAAATTTACCAACGGTACCCCTTTAGAAAAAAACGATAAAAATTTTTTTTCCTTTTCCATCTTCAGGTTCAACTGGGTTGCTTCTAAACCCTTTCCAATGATACAGAGCGTCGTTGTCTTGGGAAACGCGTGAATGTGATTTAAAATCCCCCTTTTTAACACCCGGATACAAAAGGGTGGTCGAAAAACCCGATACAAAGATGCCCCGAGCATACCTGTGCTTTAAAATTTGCCCCCCCCACGTACGGGGGATAAAAAAAACCCGGGCGGTTTAAAAGTGGGGCCGTTTTTGTGTACATAAACTTCCCTTTTGTTTGTAGCCTGTTAAAACCCGGTTTGTCTCGCTATCAATGTTTTGTGTTGTTTTTTCCTTTGGGCTCAATTCGTGGGGAAACCCAGGAAAGCTGGGAAAGTTGTTAAAAAGTTTTATGTAGAATTCTTTGGGTAGGGCCGACCCTTTCGTTTTTTTTCCAGGGACTTCACCTTGAATGTGAAACTTAGGCGAGAATCGTAAAACGCATAAACCAAGGGGCCCAAATTTCGGGAAACCCCAGGGTAGTTTTTTCCCGGTGTGTTGAAATTGAGATCGACACTGCGTTAACATTTCCTGTACCATTTCCTCACAACACCGCCCATAAACTTGATATAGATCATTTCCATTGTGAATTATATCACCATTTTATATTATTCACATAGGGTACATAAAACGGACGTCCCCAAAAACCCATGCCGAGTTTACGTTTCAGCCACTTTCCCCCGGTTTAGAAAGGGAGAAACTGCACTTCTTTTAAAATTCAGCACCCAGGGGGCCATACTAAAAACGCCCCCGCCTTCCTTCTGAAAACTCCGAATCGGCCACCCATCTTCCCCTGTATTTGAATAAATGAATATATTTCCTCAGTTTTACAAATCAATCATACAGTTTTTTTGGGAAATTTAAATCCCGCCATCTTTCCAGTAAGGATGGGGGTTTGCCCATTTGGGGGCCTGTCAAATTTTTAGCCATTAGGGGTTGCCATTTTACTTTTTAACTTTGGCTCCTGTGGCATTTGGCAACCCCTTATTCCAATAAAAAAAGGAAAAACAATTTTCCCCCTTTAAAAAAAAACCTTAAAAAAATTTTAGGGGTACTTTTAATAGTTTTTTTTTTTATTTTAATTAAAAAAAATTTTAAATTTTAAAGTTTCCCAATATATTAAAATTTTTTGAAAAAAAATTTATACAATAAAAAGGGAAACTTTTAAAAAATTATTTTTTTAACTTTTTTTTCCCTAAAGATTTTTAAATTTTAAACTAAAAAAATAAAAATTTTTTTACATTTTTTTTTAAAACCCCCCAAAAAGGTAAAAAAATTTTTTAAAATTTTTTGAAATTTTCACTGTATTTAATTAATTTGCCTTAATTCCAGGGGTTAAAAAATTTGGGTAAAATTTTGGGTGCTAAAAAAAAAAATGGGAAATTTTTTTTAAAAAACATTTTTTATTTACTCTAGGCCTTTTAACTTTTCCCCATTAAAAAATTTTTTCGGTCAAATGGGCCCTGGATTTTGAAACATTTTCTTTTCTGTTTTGCCCACTTTTGATTTTAAAACAATCTTAATATTTTAAAATTTAAAAGTGCCGCTTTGGGAAAGAATTTTTAAAGTTTTGGATAAAGGGAAATGTTTTTTTCGCTTTCCCCCTTCCGTTTTAAAACAGCAAATTTTCAAAAACAATGTGATTCGGGGAGATATTTTTAATTTTTCTTTGGGGTTTTTGAAAGATTCCCCCCCCCCCCCCCCCCCCCCCCCCCCCCCCCCCCCCCCCCCCCCCCAGCAAAAAAATTCCTTTTTTGAAATTTTGAGTGTTTTTGTGCAAAATTTAAAGGGGGAATCTCAATAAATCCACTTTAAAATACATGTCTTAGAAAATAAAAATTCTAATGCTTGACTTTGCAACTTGTTATTCAGTTGAGTGATATGTTGTTTCCATGACAGCCTTTGGTCCACTCTTATTCCTAAATAAGTGAAATCTTCTACTTTTTGCACTTCTTGGCAGTTACAAGTATTTCTATTTATTTAAAACATTTTATCAATGAAATTTTGATATTATAAGCAAACTCAAAAACTATCAAAACCAAAAATTAATGTACTTTGTCTTAGATACATTCACTAACAATTTGAATTGCACCAAGAATTTAGTAGATCAAGGGTCTTGCATCATTTGATTATATACTATCTCTTTGTCGTAGTTTGCGTATGTAAGAGCAACATCGTCTGCAAAAGCTGTCACTTTACCATAAAACCTTTTGTGTTAACAGGCCATTTATAAATATTAAAAACAAATTAGCAGATAGTACCGATCCCTGTGGTACGCCCTTTTTTACAGTTTTTGGCTCACTATATAATTTGCCAATGTTTTACTATCTGTTTTCTTCCCATCAAATATGATCTGAACCAGTTAAGCGGAATACCTCTTATTCCAGCCATTTCTAATTTCTCCAAAAGTATATCATGGTTGACCCTGTCAAATGCTTTTCTAAAGTCTATAAACAACGCCGATGTTTTTTTTTATGCTGTTTAATGCCTCATATATTATGTCTATAAATCCTAAAAGTGCAGGTCTCAGTAGATTTTCCCTTTGTAAAGCCAAATTGTCTATTGCAAAAAAAGGAATTACTGTTAAGGAAATCAATCAATCTACTTTTCATTAATTTTTCTAATACCTTAGACAACACTGGCAAAAGGCTTATAGGTCTTAGATTGGTTCTACTTGCTCTGAATTCCGTTTTTTATGGTATGGCAATAATTATGCTATTTTTAAATTTTTCAGGAAATACACCTGTTTCAAAACTTAAATTAAATATGTACTCCAAAACATGTGATACTTTAGTAGAGATTTTTTTAATAATATATACTGATAAATTGAATTAAATAATTTTTTTTTTTTAAAATTTTTTTGTTTTTTCTATTTCACCCAATTTTAAGGGGGTTTAATAAGAAAATTTGAACCACATTGCCCAGGAAAAAAGCTTGTTTTTAAATTACAAAGGCTATCAGTTGGGGGTTATCGGCTCAATTTTTAACAAAGAAATTGGGTTTCCCCTTCGTCCAAATTTCCTGCTTATCACCACCCCCCCTTCCTTTGCAAAAAATATTCTACTAAAGGGCCTTTTTTTTTTTTAAAAACCATTTAAATTTTTATGTTTTAGTTTAAATTTTTTCCCTTTTGAAACAACCAAAACCTTGATTTTTTTGGGGATTTTAAATTTGGTTTTAATTGAATCTTTTTCCCTTTAAAGAAGTGTGTTTTTTAAAGGGTTTATTGGAAAAATTTTTAAAATTTTTAAAATTTAGGGGGTTTTTTAATAAATTTAATTGGGGGTTTTAAATTTAACTTTTTTAAATTTGGGGGGGGGTTGATCTAGGGGGGTTTTTTTTTGTTTTAAAATTTTTGTAATTTTAAAAAGTTTAAAGAATTATGTTCTAAAAATTTATTTTAAAAAACTATCATAAAAAATTTAAAATTTTACAAAAATTTTTTAAATATTTTTAAAAAATTTTTAAAAAATCCCAGTTGCTTTTTTTAAGCTCCAACAAAATTTTTCAAAATCAGTTGTTAAAAATGTTTTTTAAAATTTTGGCTTTTTCTTCAACAATCTTTTTTTCCTATGTGAAAATTTTTAATTTCTTTTTACGTGTGATCGGACAGCCCCATACCCAAATATCGCGGGAAAAGGGTTTTTTATAATTTTGTGTCTTACAAAAAACGGTTTATGGGGATTTGAAAAAAAAAAAAATCTGGGGGTTTTTTTAAATTTTAGCGGGAAAAAATTGAAAGTTAACTCATTAAGTTTTAATTTAATTTTCACGTCTATTGAATTGAAATTTAAATTCGATTAATGTCCCCAAATTTAAAAAAAAACATTTGTGTTTTAATCAAAACAACTTAAATATAAAAATTTTTTATTTTTAAATTTTTTTTGGTTTTTAAAAAAGTTTGGGGGTTTGAAATATGTATTATTTTTTTTTTTTTTTTTTAATTTATTAAGGGAATTGGGGTTTTTATTAAGGTTTATTTTATAAACTAAATTAAAATTATTTCTTTTAAGGAAAAAAAATTATTTTTAAAAGGTAAGGAAATTTTGGAAAAAAATTTTGGGTTTTTTTTAAGTTTATTTTTAATTTTGTTTTTTTTTGTTTAAAAGGGGGGTTAAAAAGGGGAAAAATTTAATTTTAAAATTTTTTTAAAATTTTTAAAAAATTTTTTTATTTTTTTAAAAAATTTTAGTTGTAAAGATTTTTTTGGTTTAAATTTATAAATTTTAAAATTTTTTAATTTTTTAATGTATATTTAATTGATTAAATGTAAAAAAAAAAATTTAAAAAAAAAATTTTTTTTTTGGTTTAAAATTAAAATTTTGGGATTAAAAATTATATTTTTTAAAATTTTTTTGGGGGTTTAAATGTTATTATTAAATTTTTTTGGGGGGGGTTAATTTAAAAAATTAAAAAAAAAAAAAAGAAAAAATATTTTTTTTGTTTTGTTTTCCAAATGTTTTGTTCTTTGGAAACGCCTCGTCAAGGGGTTGGGATTATTTTATCCCCTCTAGCCAATCTTTCCCGTCTAGTTTTTTCCCGGGCCCACAAAAATTGTACGTATCAAATTTCAAATTGCGTGGAGCATGAAGTTGAAGGGAAAGATTTTTTGATGAGTTGTTAAAAAGCCCAGCCCCAACCCTTCGATAACACCCACCGGAAAATGCTAAAGAAAAACCGTACTAGATATTTTGTTCCCCCGTGGAGTCTGCACAAACTCTTCCATTCTGTTTAAAATGAATTTGACAAGAGATATTTTTCTCGTTAAAAAAAATTTGGGTTTTTGCCGGCCATTTTCTTACCCGTAAATTTTAATTCGGGGTCGTTTTAAAAAAAAAGTTTCATTGAGATTGTGTTTGTATTTGATTCTACCAGCCTACTGCTTTTTAGATGAAAAACCCAGCCCCTCTTTTTTAATCATTATTGTAAAGTTTTTTATATTTTCTTCCCAAATTGGGTTTTGATCATGCGTTTTCCATTTACGGCCCTGATCCCCTTTCGGTCGATTTAAAAGGGAGGATCGTTTTTCTGAAATTTGGGAAATTTTGGGTTCTGAGAAAATTTTAAAACCTTTTTATGCATTCCAATCTGGGGGGGTTTATGGGTTGTCACCAACTTTAATTAATGTTTTTCCGTCAAATAGAAAAAAAAAAAAAATGTGTTTTTTAAGTTTTTTGATTTTTTAATTAGCCTTTAATCGTAATTAAAGTGATGGCTCGGACCCAAATTTTTAAAGATTGATTAGCATTGTAAATCGAAACCAAAAAACCGAATTTGAGCACCCTCGGGTTTTTAGAAAAAAACTTGATGCAGTCAATTCCAGTGTAATTTTTTTTGTTTTCCATCATTTGTTTAAACGATTGATTAAATTTTGTAAAGGGTACTATGTAAAAGAACGTCAGTAAAACGGGTTTTTCGCCCCTTCTAGTGTCCCGGGTTTCTCTTTAAAATGGTTTTCCCTCATGGGTTGACGCATAGGGAGTCTTTTACGTTATTTAATTTTTTGCCCCGGGGGAATGATTTTCCTTTTTGTTTTTTGATTGGTTCGGGGGGGAGATATTTTTTGGGTTTGGGGAAAAAACTCCGGGCATTTTTTTAACGTTTAAAGGGGGAAAATTAATTTTTAAAAATTATTTTTTTTTTTCCTAAAAATTTTTGGGGTTTTTAGGGGGGGTTGGGTTAGGGACTCCCTGGGGGGGGTGGCGGGAAGGAAAAAATTTTTGGTTTGGGGTTTTTTCTAAAGGGGTGGTGCTCTATTGATGGTCGAGAGCAGATAAACGTCCTTTTTCTCAGCCGGTTCGAAATTTGCTTTATAAGTTCTGCTGTAGCTCCAAGAACTTTTTGGGGGGGTTAAAAATTAAAAAAGTAGAAAATTTTTTGTATATTTTTTTTTAAATAAAGGGTTTTGTTTGGGATTTTTTTTTTGAAATGGGGGGGTATAAGTTTTTTTTAATTAAATTTGGGTTATTTTGGGGTGACTTTTTGTTTGTTTTTTGTTTTTTTAAAGGGTTTTGGGGTTGAAAATTTTTCTTGAATAGATTCAAATTTGGATGTAAGACATATCTGGGGCCGAAAAAAATTTTAATATATTCGCTTGCTGTAGTGTTATTCTGTTTTGAACACGAAAAGTAGTTTGACATTGTTACGGATTACTTCCCATATCCACACGCCCTTAGTTTGGGCTGAGAAAACAACAGGAAAAGGGTTTTAAATGTCGCCCTCGAATAAAGTATTTTTTAAATTTAGGTTTTGTTTTTTTCAAAAAGGGCAGTCGTCGAAAACCCCCAAACGAATTTTTGGTTCACATTAAATCAACTGGGGGGATTGGGGGTTTCGCATTTTATAAAAAAACGCTATCTGTTTCCCTAATTAAACCCCCCAAAAAACGGGGGGGTACGGGCACGAAGGTTAGGGGGGGCCAGGATAAATTGATTTATGAAATGTAAAAGGGTTTTGAATTCAATTTAAGGGAAAATTTAAAGTTAGAAAAGTTGGGTTTTAATTAAAAAGGGAAAATTAAAAGGAGGGTTTGGAACAGGGGGGTTGGGGTAAAGAATTTTTGTATTTATTGTTTGGGGAAATTTGGGGGGGTGGGGGTTAATTTTTATTGTGGGTAGTGTTTTGGGGAACCCCACAAATTTGTGGGGGGGTAAATAAGTTTTTTTTGGGAATGGGGGTTAAATGGGGGGGGGTTGGGGGGGGGAAAATGAATTTTTAAAGGGGGATTTGGTTTTTTAAAAGTTTTGTAGGGGGGAAAAAGGGGGATTTATTTTAAAAGGGGTTTTTTAAAATTTAGGGGTTTAGGTTTTAGTTTAAAATTTATTTTTTTTTTAATTATTTTTGGGGGTTTCTTTTGGGTTTTTTTGGGGGGGGAAAAAGGGGAAAAAAATTTTGGGGTGTTAGAATTTTATTTGGGGTTTTTTTTGGGAAATTTTTTTAAGGGGAAAGGGGGGAAATTTTTTGAAATTTAATAGGGGGTAAAATTTAATATTTTTTTTATGTTTTTTGGGGTTTAAAAATTTTTTTATATTTGTAAGGGGGGTTTTTTTGTTTTTTTCTGTATTTTGCAATATTTTTTATCCCCGAAAAACTTTTTTTTTCATTATATTATAATTAAATTTTTGAAACTTTCATCAACTTTGATACGTCAAAAAAAACCCCGCACCTACTTTATATGGGTTTTGTTAAATTTATTTTTTACTTTACCCCTTTAAAGAACCGAAAGCTAAGTTTTCACAAAAAATTTCATCCGGCTCGGAAATTAGATTTGGAAATCAATTTCTCAAGCTGATAAACTTTTTGAAACAAAAAAACGAATGTCTACCGGTTCCGAATTTTTTTTTCAAAAGACTTTCCGAATACTGAATTATTCATCAGTTTATAAAAAATCCTTCTAAAAATTTTTTTTTGGGGTTTTTTTTTCGATACTTCGTTTTTTAAGTTTGTTTTTTTTTTTTGGAAAATTTTTTGGGACTGTACAAAAATTTTAAAATTTTTGGGGATCTTTGTGACCTGCAACCCAATGAAAAATTTGGGGTTTTAAATTACGATAGTGTAAAACATATCTTTCTTTGTTGTTTATCGTGGTTGGGAAATTTTGGGTTTTCCCTTTGGGGCCCCCGGGGGGGACTTTTTCCCGCCATGGACAAAGGGGGAAAGTTCAGAAGGGTTGATCGTGTGGGTTTTTTAAAGGGAAACCCCAGTCAACTTTCAAGATTAAGGGATTGATAATTTTTGTTTTTTTTTGTAAAGGGTTTTTACTCTAAAAATTTTGGAAAGAGAAATTTTTAAAAAGTTTTTTTGGTCGGTTGGAATAATGGTTTGGAAAGGGATTGTTAATTTAGTTGGTTGGTTTTGGGAGGGGGTTGATTATAATTTTTTTGGGGTTTTTTTAGGGTTGGGTGGGGGAAAAAAGGGGGTTTTTTTAAAAGATTTTTAAATTTTTTTTAATTAAAATTTTAAATTAAAATGGAAGTTTTTTTTGGTTTTGATAATAAGTTGGAAATGGGGGGTGAAATTTAAGGGTTTAAATTTGTATTTAAAGGGAACACATTCTAAAATTTTCCATGACAAACCCCTTAGTGGGCAGTACACCCTGTGTGTTGTACAGTTTTAAACAGTGTGTTTTCCCTTTTGGTTTTTTAAACTCCTAGATCATGTTTGGGGAAACCCAAACAAGGTGTTTGTAATCTTCTCTGTGAAAATTGGTTTTATTTAATTTATTTAAAAGTTTTTTGGGGGGGGAAAGGTGTTTTTCCCCTTTTTTTTAATTCCCAAAATTTTTTAACGTATGGAGAGAAAAATTTTTATAGAAATTTTTTAAAAGGAATTTTTTGTGTTTATGGTTGGGGGAAGTTTATTTTTTTGGGGGGTTTGGTTTAAGGTTTTAAAATGGGTTAAAATTTTGTTGGGGGGAATTTATTATTTTTTAAAATTTTTAAAATTCACAGTAATAAAATGTCCCGTCTTGGTTGTTTGGTATTAAATCGTTATTTTTCCCAAAAACTTTTCCAAATTTTGCTTAATGAATAGGTGTGTATCAAAAAACCCACCAAGTTGTGAATAAAGAGGGGGTATGAAATTACACTCTATAAAAATTATTTTGGGTTTGGGGAAACCTTTTTTTTTTGGGGGTTTTTTATGTTAATGATTTTATAGGGTTATTTTAAAATCCCTTTTAAAATGGGGAAATTGTTGGGTGTTTCAAAAATTTTAATTGAAGTTTTTGGGGGGTTAGGGGGAAAAATTTTGGGAAAAAATTTTTGGGGTTTTTTTTAGGGAAAAAGGGTTTTTGGTTTAATATTTGGGGTTTTAAAATTTTGGGGGAATGAATTTGGAAATTTTAATTGGGGGGGGGGTTTTAAATAAAAATTATTTATGGGTTTTAATACAACAAAAACTTTTTGGGGGTAATTTTTTTAATGGGGTGGATGGGGTATAGGGTTTTTTGATTTTTTGGGGGAATTTTTTGGTTTTTTTTTTAAAAAAATTAAATTAAAAAAAGGGATTTGGGGTTTTGTATTTGTTGGTTTGATGGAAAGGATTAATTGGAAAATTTAAAATTTGTGGTTTCAAGCCCAAATTTTATTTAATTAAAAAATCCTCTTTTTCCGGGAAATTTTGAAGACATGTCTGCACGCCAGATTCTTTTCCCCATTTTTCTCACTTGTGAATTCACTAATTTTTCCAGATTTTTTTATGTAAAAAGAAATTTAGCTTTTTTTTCATTCTTCATAAAAAAAAAAATTTTACGTTTTGGGGACTTTTTTTTTAAATTTGGGGAAACCCTGGGAGGGATAGATTAAAAAATTTTTTAGTCTTTAAGCATTATGTTTTTTTTAAAAATACCGGAACGTTCCTCAAAGGGCCCCGGAACTTTGGAAGTCTTTACCGGGAAATCAATCCCTTTTAAAGGGAAATTCGTAAAATTAAAATTTCCCAATTCAGTGCTTTTATTCTTGCAAAAACCCTTTTTGAGAATGCTTCTTTGCGGGGTTAAATTCCCGGCCCAAAAATTGCCCCAACAAGAAACATTTTTTTGGATCATTATTTTCCACATTGATAACACTTTCCGGTTTTAATAGCGGGAGGTAGTGGTTTTAAACTAGCTCCCTTCGGGGGGATATATTTTTTCCCAATCAAATTTTCCATAACTTCAATATTTTTTTGGGAGGCCCTTTTGCGATCCGTTTCCCCTGAAATTCCCCATCTGGGCCATGTTTTTTTCTTTGGCTATCGTAATATTATGAAATACTGAAGGGGGGGCAGAAAACCCCCTTTTTTTTTCGTTTTGAAATTAAAGGGGTTCCCCTTTCAATAACCTTGCCATCTCGGGCCCTTTTTGTAAACAGCGAAAAACCAAACGTTAGCTTTTAGGTTATTTTTCAATTTTTTATTTTCAATCAGCTCAATGCCCTGGGGTTTTATACGAAATTAAGGAAAGGGAAAACACATCTTTGAATGCTATTTTGATTAGCAATAGGTAGTTTTAAAACGTCCCTTAAAAAGCGGTTTGTTTTTCCTGGGAATTACCCTGGGCCTTTTTATTGTATTTTCGAGTTTTTTCTTCTTTCTTTTCCAAACCACTTTGTTCTGGGGCGATTTTTCCCAAACCCGTTGGTCATTACATAGTGTTTATATCGGGTTTTTTGTTTTTATTTTTAAAAATTTGGGGGTTTTTTTTAATTTTCCCGGAAACAAAGGAATCTGAATCTGAACTTAGATCGTCGTCTTCTTCTTTTTCCCTTCTTCTCTTTTTTTCAGTTGGGACTCAGGGGTGAATTTTGAGGGACTTTTCGGGGAAAGTGAGGTTTAGATCCATAAACGGGGCGGGTTTTGGAAAATTTAAATACGATTCCTCTTTAATGTTGTTTTTTTTTTTTTTTGGTCAATTTTGTTAAATCGAAATCGGATATTTCATCCCAACTCGGGAATTATGTGTAGACTTTTATGAATGGGGGGGTGATCCCCTTTATTTTTCCCCTTAATTTTATTCAAATTTCCGAATGGAAAACTCTTTTTGGGGGGTTTAAAAAACACAAATTTTTTCCTTTTTTTAAGGATGGGGTTAAAAAGGGGGAAAAACCCCAAAATTTCAGTTTGGGGCATCTCAAAAGGGATTTGGGTTCCCAATTTGGATTTCTACGTGCTTTGAGATTACTTTCCCCAAAATTTTTTATAACTTTATCTATGTCGGCCTCCCAAAAATAGGATTCGGAAAATTTTTTCTATCAGGGATCTTCGGGGCTTTGACTTAGGAAAAAACAATGGGGGGGAGAATCGGGGTGGGGGGGGGCTGTTTTTGGGAGAAGGAATGGGGGCTGCCCCAAAAAAGGGGGGGGGGGGGGGGGGGGGGGGGGGGGGGGGGTTTTTGGGAGAAGGGAGGATGGGGGGGGGGTTTTTAAAAATTTTTATTTGGGGGGTTTTTGGGGAAAGTTTATCTAGAATTTTTTTTGGTTTTGGGGTTTGTTTTGGAGGAAGGGGTTGGGGGGAGGGTTTTGGGTTGGGGGGTTGGGTTTATTTTTTTATTTTATGGATGGGGAGGGGGGGTTTTAAAGGGGGTTTTTGTTTGGGATTTTTGGTTGGGGTTTTTTAATGAGGGGGAAAGGTATTTGGGGGAAAAGGGGGGGTTTTATTTTTTGGGAATTTTTGGGAGGGAAAAAAGGGGGGGAATTTTTTTGGGTTTGGGTTTAATTTTAAAAGGGGAAAAATTGTTTTAGATATTTTAATAAAAAATAATTTGTGGATTTTTGGAAAATTAAAAATAGGGGTTTTTTAAATGTTTTTAATTTTAGGCATATCGGGGGTTTTTTGAATAGACTTTTCCTAAACCCCAACAAAAATTACCGATTCTAGAGTGGTTTGTTTTCCAAAAAACTTTTGACTCTTTTTCGTTGGGGCATCGTATTATGTTACATTTTTTGGATTTGCGGTTTTTTCAAACAAAATTACAATAAAACTTCGGTGTCACATTTTTTTAAAATCCCCTTGTTTTGTAGCACCCTTTCGAAATTGAGCTTTCTAAATATTTGGGAACGCCCTTTTGGGCCTCAGGAGAAGAAGCCCGGAAAAGCATCGGTTTTTTTTTACGTTTGCCGTGAAAATTTTTGTTTGTTTCATTTAAAATTTCCACATTTTGGGGCAGGGTTTTTTCCTTTGCGAATATTTTTGTTGCCTGGTTGATTAACTGGCTTCTAATTTTTTGGATTTTTTAAAAAACAAACGATCCCTAAAAAGGGGGCCATTTCGTTTTTGGGTGGGGGGAACATATTTTTAGCCAAACGTAAAACAAAAACATGCGGGACAATTTTTTCCTTCTGGGGAAAATTTTACAGTGGGGGTTTTTGTTGGGAAGGGGGTAAGGAGCCTTGGGGGTTTGGGTTTTTTTTGGCCTTTTTGGAAGTGGTTTTTTTTGTTTTTTTTAGGTTGTGGAGCGGGGTTGATGTTAAAGGGGGGAAATTGAAAGGGGGTAGGGTTTTTGGGGTTTTTTAAGGGGGATTTTTTTGTTTTAAAAGGGAATAAAGGGGATGAGTAAAATTTGGGGTTTTTGTAGAATTTTTGTTGGGTTAGTTGTTTAAAAAACCCCCCTGAACTTTTGTCGAAATTTTTTTGGAGGGGAAAAGAGTGAAGAAAACGAGGGGGGGAACACGGGGAGAAATAAATGCCCTAACGTTTACGTAAACGAAACCAAAATGCCCCAACCTTGAACGATACTTGGAACGTTAAAATAACGATACGCAAAAAGTTAAGGGAAGACTTTTGGAGAAAATTGTGGAAGATGTAAATTTATTGTTTTAAAAGGTGATGAGGGGAAGGCCCCAAAAACCGGATAAATTTGAGAGGACGGGAAATGACAGCCAAGTGACGGAGAAAGTTTCCCTTTCATCCACCACCAAAATCTCACGCAAAAAACCCGCGCGAATGTTATCTTTGTAAAACCCAACCCAAAGGGGGGAAAAGGGGTTGCCACGATCAAACCCATTTTAAAAATGTTCCACAAACACCCGCACCGCCGGGACTGCCTACACAGCGCCCGCCAAACGGGCCACGCAGAAATCTCGCCCGGGCTTTTCCGGGCCCGGGATTCACCGCCCCCCAAAAATTTAAACCCCACGGTAAAACTAGAACTTTCAAACACCCCTTTTTTTTCCCCCCATAAAAAATTGTCTCCTACACTGCGCCGGGAACGGCAAAAAAAAAATTTATCAACGGGAAACATTATCAATCCAAAGCAAATTTGGGGAAATTAAAAATCCAGCAAACTGTGAAATTATCAATCAAAAAATTTGGGGGGTGGATAATACTGGGCCAGGAACGGAAAATTTTCCAAAAAAATTTTGGTTGGGGTTGGGGTTGGGTCTCCCTTTAAAAATTGTTTGGGGGGAGGGCTAATAAGGGGGGAATGGTTGAGGGGGGGTTTGGGGGTTGGGGGAAATAAAATTTGAAAAAAATTTTGGGGGGGGGGGGGAAGGGTATAAAATAATTGGAGGTAGTTGGGGGGGGGGGGTTTAAATAAAAAATTGAATTTTTGGGGGGGAGGGATAATATTGGGTTTTGGGGGTGGGTTTAAATGAAAAAAGGGGTTGGGGGTTTGGGGGTTTTTAATAATATTTGGGGGTTTTGGGTGGATTTTTGGGGTTGGGTTTGGGGGGGGGGGGGAAAAGTTAATTTTTTTGGGGGGGTTTTTTTAAAATTATTTTGGAAAGGGGTATTTTTTGGGGAGTTTTTTTTTATTTTGGGGTTTTTGGGGGGGTTTGGTTGGGTTAATTTAAAAAAAGGTTTTTTTTGGAAGTTTTGGATTTAAGGGGGGAATTTGGGGTTTTTGGGAAAAGGTAGTTATTTTTTAACCCCCGGGATTTATGATTTTTAATTTTTTTTTGGGGTTGGGTTTTTTTATATTGTTTTAAATTTAGTTTTTATTAAATAATTTTTTTAAAATTGTTTTAATTTTTTTATTTTTTTTTTTGGGGGTTAAAAGGGGGGTTTTTGTTAAAGTTGTTTAAATTTTTTTTTTTTTTTTTTAAAAATGGGGTTTTTTTTTTAGGGGTAATTTTTTAAATAATTTAAAATTAATTTAAAAATTTAATTAAGGGTTTAATTGTTTAATTTTTTTTTTTGAAAAAATTTTAAAAATTTTAAAATTAAATAAAACTGATATCACAAAATTTAAATTTTTTAGCCCCTTTAAACAAAAATTTTCCAATATTGTTTCCACACTTGTTATTTTCTAAAACTATAAAAAAAAAAATACTATAACCCAAACTTTTAAAAAAAAATGTATTTGAAATAATTTTTTAAAACCAATCACATACTAAAAATTATAAATTTTAATCTTTTTCCCCCTTTTCTCTTAAAAAAAAGTTTTTATAAATTATTTTGGGGGTCAATTTTGAGAGCGCCCTATAAAAATTAAAAATTAAAAAGGTTTCCAAAAACCTTTTTTAAACAAAAAGGTTATTTTTTTTATTTTTTAAAATTTAAAAAGCCAAGAAATACAGAAAAACCTACGAAAATTAACTTTAAAAATTTTAAAAAAAAAACTAAATTTAAAAATTTCACAAAAAAAGGCATATATTTACTGGGCCCCTTTTTCAAATAAATAAATTGTTTGTTTTTTAACAAAAAACTCCTTTGAAAACAAGTTTTTACGTTATTGCGTGTTACCAAGCGGCCAATTATTTCTGTATATAATATAGAACAACAATAACTGAAATGGATACCAGCTTAAACCGAAGAGTTTTGGTGTAACTAAAAGTTAAGGGCCCGTCAACAGTTTTTAAACCCTTGGCTTTTTCCTTTTGTTGGGGGGCCCGTTGGAGGGGGATCCTTTTTTAAAACGCGACCCCCCGGGCCCGGTCACTTTTTTGGGGGGTTCAGAATTTAAACCCTTTAGCTGTTTTTTTTTTTTTTATTTAAAAGGGTTTTTAAAAAAGGGGTTTTAAAATTTTTTAACAAAATTTAAAAATTGGGATGGTTTTTTTAGGTTAAGAAAATTTTTTTCTTATTTAACATCCAAAATTTTTTAAACTTTTTTTAATTAAAAAATATTTAAAGGGTTTTAACTTTTTAAAATTTAAATGTTGGGTGTTAGTTAAATAACATTTATCCTTGTCCATGTTGCTTTAAATTTAATTTTTAGGATATTAAAACGTTTTATACTTCTTCTTCCCCCTTTAAAAGTTTTACAATACTTTTTATATGAGGGAAAAATAAATTAAAGATCAAATCAAAACCCATTTTTACGTGTAGCCAAAAGACAGTAAAAAACGTCGTATTTTTTTAACTTTAAAAACAAGATTTTAATTAAAAAAAATTTATTACAAATCAAGGAGTATTCCATTTCAAAAAAAACGTTTTGGGAAGAATTCTTCAATGGGAAAAAAAGGCTTTTTTCCCTTAAAAATTTTCTTCATTCGATACCCAAATTTTTAGCCAAAAATTTTGTTTAAAAAACCAAAGGGGGTAGGGGTTAAAGTCGAAAAACCAATCTAAACCGGATCAGGGGATTGTGTCTTCCTCAAGGGGCAATTAAAAAATGTCTAATTGAGCCTCCTGCGTGTGTAAAATGGTTGTGTTTGGGCTTCTGGTGGGCAGGGTGTCCAAAGGCTTTTCACTTTGGGATCAGTAAGTAAATATAAAAACAATGAAGGGATGGTCAAGGCCCAACGTTCTTGAAGAAAACCCCTCTCAAGAGCCCCCGGGTCCCACCCACAGCCCAATGCGGTTGCGGGACTTCTGAATCTTGAATATAACTCTGTTTTAGGGAAAAACCCCCTTTCCCTTTTATAAAATGGGGGCCACCTGCGGGAAGAAAAAATGCAAAAGTAAACCCATTCCGGGATTCATGGGCGGAAAAAAGAAAGGACAATCTGCGAAAAAGGAATTTTGGTTTTTTAAAAAATTTTGTTTGTCAGTTCGGGAATATGGTTTCCTCCAATTGAATTCTTTTGGTCGATCCCAGTTTCCAAAGGGAAAAATTAACTTTATTTTTTTCAGGTGCTTTTAGTTTCATTAAGGGGGAATTTTTGTCTTGTCACTTTTTTGGGTCTGGGGCCCATTTTTTGTAAAACCCGTTCTAAATTTTTTTTTGACTCCCAAATTTCAAAATTGTTTTTTTAGCAGTTAGGTGCCTAATAAATTTCCCGTATGTTATTCATCTGCGAATAAGTAAGACCTATGTCATTTTGCTCCAGATAATGGGGAAAGGGGCTTTTAAATAAACATAACAAACAAACAGGTCCTAGGATTGAGCCCTTTTTTTAAAATCCTCTTGTTTTTTCAAATTGGGCCCTTTATATTTTTAAAAATCATATTCAACAACCCCGTCTCCTTTTTTGGAGGTACCCTTTGATGAACAACCCGAGTTTTCTTTTTGGGAAACCCTAGTGGGTTTTAGTTTCTTGAAAGAGGTTTCCCAAATGAGGAACAAAGTCAAAAGCTTTAGATAAGTCCCAAAAAAGCTTAATGATACTTTATTATGTTTTTCAATTCCCTCAAAATTTTCTTTTAAAGATCCACTGCTGTACTGAAGGCTTTCTACCCTTTCGAAAACCATTTTGTTGGGTTGTGGGGTTTGAAATATTTTTTTCTAAAAATTGGTTTTTTTGTGGGGTAAGGGGGGGGGGGTTTTTTCCCCTAATTTTAACCTTAAAATTGGGGAAATATGCATACGGGGCGGGAAAATTTTGGTTGTTGCATGTCCCTCTTTCCTTTTTTTTTGGTATAAAGGGAAATTTTCTTTACTGTTTTCCCAAAGCTGATGGGAATTTTCCCTTTCTAAACCCCAAATTTAAATTTAAAAAAAGTTAGGGGCACATCAATAAGGTCAGCTATTAATTTTACCATGCAGGGGTTCAAATTTTCCCCCAAAAAATCACCTGCTGTTTGAATTTTTGTCATTTCACTATGACTAAAAACACTCCCTCCCACTTTTGGGTTTTTCTTAAATTTTTAATTTTGTTTCTGGTTTAGGAAACCCAAATTTAGAAAATTTTTTAAAGGGGGGTCATTTTTAAATTCAAAGGGGCAAATGGGTTTTTAAAAAATTGGTTTTTTATTTTATAAAAATTTTGAATTTAGGGGGGAAATTTCTTTTTGTAAGGTTGGTTGGGGTTTTAAAACGTTGGGGCCCCCTTCAAACAGAACTACTTGCCAAAAAAGCTTTGGAGATGTTGTTTTAAAGAAAACAATTTTTTTTTCTGTTTAAAGGGTTTTTTTAGCTTATCCCAAAAGCATTTCTGTTTAAATTTGGGCTTGCTGTAAAGGGACTGTGCCCCTTTATTTTGGGGGGTTCCCCCAATTTTCTCGAGCCCAGTCCCCGGGGGTTTGGGAGTAACCCGATCCCCTTAGTTGGTTTTAGGTCTGCATGAAACCAAAGCTGTTTTTTGGTTTTTGTTTTTCCTTTTTTCTTTTGACTGTTTGGGGCAGCACTGTCGAGAGCTTTTTGGGAATAACGCTAACAAATTTTAGAGCTGCAACAAACGGTTTTTTTTTATGGAGTAAAAGTTTAACCCAAAATTTCATTATCAAATGTTTCCCGAGAGCACAGTTTTTCATTTGGGCGAAGTCCCGATGCCATGGGGTAATTTAAATTTCAGCTCCCCCACTAATATTTCTAACGCCAAATTCTTGGCTGGTTGGCAAAAAAACTCAAATGAACTTATTTCAATCTAAAACCAATCCCTAGGGAAATTAGTTAAGAAATTGTTTAATTTCCGGAAAGGGTTTTCCCTTTGTTTTGGGAAATTTGTTGTTGTTTACGAATAGTGTATTAAAGCCAAAGACTCAGAAGAGAGCCAAAAACTTAAATTTTTTTTTTTTTGTTTATTTCTCAATCTTCTTCAAAATTGAAAAATTTAAAAATCACCCAAAAAACACAGTCATACCTTTTTAAAGGGTACTAACTTCCCGCAGGAGGGTTGGGGCCCGGGTTTCAAAAAAATTCCCAAATTTTTCCCTCGTTCGGAGGGGTTTGATATATAAAAACACAAATAAACTTTAGTTCAGGGGGGGAAATGCGCAAGAAATTTTAAAAAGGGGAAAATTCAGCTGAAAGGAGGGTTTTTAAAAGTTAAAATTTTTTTTCATGTATATGTTTTTCGAGCAAAATTATAACTTTAAACCCCCGCGTAATTTGGGGGATTTCTGGGAAATTTGAAAGGGGGATTCCCTTTAAAACCCCTGTGGAGGTTTTTTAGGGGTATTTTGGCTTTGTTTTTCCAAACCGTGTTCAGTCCCAAACCCCTTTAAATGTTTTTCTTTCCAGGGTAAACAAAACCCTTTAGTTCATTTTTTTTTTTTTGTTTCATGCCTTTTATGTTCGAATGGAATATTTAAAAAAGTCAGGGTTTTTTTTGATGTCCTCAGATACAGAAAGGGCCCCGCAAAGGGGTTTGGTGGTGAATAGGGGGTTATTTCTTTTTTAAATTTTCAGGGGCTTTGGTTTTAAAAAGGGGGGTTTTTCACTCTAAAGAACAATTTCTTGAACTAGGTTTTTTTGGAAAGGTTTTCCCTCTGTTGGGTTGAGAGAAAATAATAACAACAGACCATGGGTCAAACTGCTTGGGCCCTGAGATTCCTGTTTAAAAAGATTTATGGGTTTTGAGAAAAACTCTTACCAGGGGCCCCATCCTTGGGGCCTCGGGGTTTGAGTTCAGAGGGGGGGTTTTTTTCCATTTTAAAAATATTATTTGAAAGTGGTAAATTTGGGGTAGTCGTTTTTTGGGGTGTGTGTTTTTGGGGGCTTTTTTATTGATTTTTAATATGAGGGAAATTTTTAAATTTTTTTTTGTGCCTTGTTTTTTTTCCACCCGCCGGGGTATGTGAAAGGGGGTTCCTTGCATTTTTTGGCTTTATTTTTATTAGTGTTAAAGTGCTTTTATTGGTTGGAAAGGGGGTCATCACATAGGGTTTTTATCTGGACTGTAAATACTTTTTTCAGAGTTTTTCCCCTTTTATCTTGGCCCGGGGTTTCTGGGTTTTTTATTTCCTTATGGGGGAATGGGTTTTTCTCATAGTTGGTTTGGGATTTGATTAGCCAAATTCGAAATTTTAAATTGGGGCCCTTGGGGGCCAACTCTAGTTAAATTTGGGGTTTTTTGAGTTTCTGACATCTGACAATAATTTTGGGGGGTTTTTGATTTTGGTTTTGGGTTTTAAATTTGGTTTTTTGTTTTTTTTAAGTTTTGAAATCTTGATCTCATAAAATTTTTATGATTTTAAAGTTGGTTTTTGTATATCCCCCATTAAATTGTTGTAGTTTTAATTGATTTTTTTTTTTTCAAATTTTTCCCAGTTTTTGGTTTTTTTCAATTTTTCCATTTTTTGATGCAGGGTTTTCAGCCCTAAATTTGTTTTTTTTCTTCAGTTTTCTTCATTTTCTCCCAAAAACCCTTTTGTGGCCAGGTCTACCTGCCCCCAAGTCTTGTGTACTTTTCAAGAAGTTTGGATTTTTCCCCTTTAAAACATCAAGTTCTCCTTAAAAGGGGATTTCCCGGGCCCCCGCTGCAAAGGGTTTGGGACAAATTAAGGTCACTTTGCTTGTTAATTTTCTTTAAAATTTTTTTTAATTTTTTTCCCAAAATTTGGGTTTTTGGGCGGGGTCCTGTTTTTTGATAATGGGGCTGGCTTTTCAAATTTTGGGCGGTGTTTTACATTGCTCGGTTAAATGGGGGGGCTTGGGCACTGTTTTGGCCCCCTTTCCAGTAGTGTGCCAGCTTTCATGAGTTTCTTGAGGTCTGTATTTTTTTTCCAGCAAATTTTGCATGGAACCCGTTTTTGCAGGCCCTGTGCAAAAAAATGGAGGGGTACTTTTACTCCTATATCACAAGAGCCAAGAGGGAATTTTGGGGCCTTATTTTTGGTTTTAATTTGGGTAACTATGGGGGGATAAAAGCTTTTAAAAAGTACCCGTTTTTTTTTTTAGGGGTTTGGGTGGTTCCCTATTTCATTTGGTTTTTAAAAAAAGGGGGACAAATTTTTTATTACGTGGGGTTTTATGGGTTTAATATGTTATTGTTTTTAAAAGGATACAGTTTTTTATTCAGTGTTTGGCCCCCGGTTCCTATGTCTAATTTTTTTTTAAAAAAGTACAGTTTTTTATTCAGTGTTTGGGATTTACTAGGGCTTTTTTGTTTTTTAAAAAAAATGTTGTTTAGTTTTAGTAACGAAAAAATTTTATTGAAAATTTTGGGTAAACAATTTCCCCTTTTCCAAATTTCGTGTAGTCCCAGAGAGCTGCCCATATTCAATATTAAAGGGAGAAGTGGTATAGTTCAGTAGTGAGTGTGGCCTTGCCGAGGTCAGGGTTGCTGGGTCACAGATTTTTTAGGGTCGGGTGGCCAAATGTCTAGGGTTTACACCCAAAGTCTGACTCCCAAACCCTTTCTAAATGTAGCCCCGTGTTGGCACTTTACTCACTTTTTTTTTCTTAGAAATTATTTTTGGGTATTGTCCTTTTTTTGGGAATCTTTTAAAAGATTTTTCTTTTTCCCCAGACAATCTTAAAAAAAGCCCCATCTTGTATAGTTTTAAAGTGCACTTACAGTAATTCTCTTGGTTCTTTGTGGGAAAAAATATTTATTATTATTAGTAGTAAAATAAGATCAATGATTCTTGAGGAGTTTCTTATTGGAAGTACAGTTTATATACATTTTATTTATTAAAAAATCCAATAGATCTAAAGTAAAATTATAGTTATAACTATTGTTTATTTTTATACTGCAAATACTGTAAGAGAAGTTTAGTTATTGCTCTCATACATCCAACAGTGGTATTGCAGACGTTTCTGTAATTAACTTTACGTTCACTTCTGTAGATCCAATAACAACTGACTTCCTGACCTGGAAGCAAGGAAGTTGATTGTTGCTTTTGACGATCGGAAGTTGTAATGGAACCTCCTTGTACAATATTGTCTATATTTAATCATAAATATATTTTAAGCGCTGTAGTTTATCAATACCAAAAAAGAATGTTACCAATGGGATTATAAAAGAAAAATTTAAAATGAAAATTAACAATTAATTAACAGGATAGTCAGAAAGATATGTTATTAGTTTAAAGAATGCACACAGCCCATAACATTGTAAAACATTCAAAAATTATTTTGTGCCTATACTATAATTATAATTTATTTTAAAGTTGTTGTATTCTTGTGTTTAATGAGGCTACGTGTATACTTTACAGAAATGCGATGCTCTTAGGAAGTAATAAAAAATAAATAAATAAAAACCTAAGTAATATTTTAGTAAAAAATATCAGTGATAAATTATGTCTTTTGAATTAAACGTAAAATATAAAGCCATTAGCTTTAACTTACTGTTATACCTATTAAGTAGCTATAGTATTGCATTTACGAAAAAGTACTAATAAAAGTCCTGCACAGCAACAGGTTCGAGTGACTCCCTACCACCATCATCAGCACTTCCACTGGAATACCTTCAGACCCTGGAGCTTTGCAGTTCCGCATGGGGGCCACTGCTTCCATGACCTCATTAGGCTATAAATATCCTAGTCAAACAATCCTCATATAAACATGAGAATTGTTTGAATTTAAGACCTCGTTACCTACCTCACTATTCCTTCCTCCCACCTCTTGGGACCGGTTGGGAAGCGAAAATTCACGATTGTTGTGACCTTTTCTATCGATAATGAAGCACAACACTCCATAGGTCACCATGCCTCCAAGTTTTCTGGTCACACATTTGTATCCTTTACTCCGGTTGTCAGAATCCACGTCCCTAAAAAGTTCTTTCCAGAACTGTTATTTTTTAGGATTTTGTTTTCTTCAGTGCTTTTTTGCAGCTTTATATTCTGGTGACATAGCCAAAGCATCCGGCTGTATTCGAGCACGCTGCGCTCTTCTTCGAAACCTGAGCGCTGTTGTGTTGAGTTCCACGATCTCATTGGTCATTCAAGAGGTATGTGAAAGTCCTCGAAAAGCTCTCTTGTGGGGCAAATATAGATCGCATGCACGCCCCATCATCTGCACTTACTAGAACATCGACACTCGCTCTGTCCTTGACTTACAACTTTAATTGTAGCATCATATAAAATTTTTTAACCCATTTAAATTTTACTTGGCTTACTTTACCATCCGGAAAATTATATACTGAAGGGTACTGGAGTATCGCTTAAAATTTATATTACCATAACCCAAAAAATTTGATGGTTTTTTAGCCTTGGGTTGTAAAAAAGGGGTTCCCCCAAAACAAGCTAACTTTTTTCCCCAAAAACCTTAAATTTGTCTTTTTATTAAACGACAAGATTCCTTATAAAAAATAAAACATAATTTTATAATTTTTTTAAAAACTCAGTTTTTAAGGGCAAAAAATTAAATTTAAAATACCCAAAATTTTTTGTTTAAAAAAATTAAAATAAAAAAAATAAAAAAAACTAATTTTTTTATTTGTGGGATTTTTTTTAAAATTTTTTTTTCATTAAAAAAATTTTTGTTTTTGGAGGAATTTTTTATTTTTTTAATTGTTTTTTTTTGAAAAGGGGTTTTAATTTTGGGTGGGGGGGGGGTTTTGTATTAAAATTTAACGTTTGGGGATGGGTTTGGGGGGGGGGGGTTTGGGGAAAAAAAGATGTTTTTTAAAAAAAATTTAGTTTTAGTAAAAATGAAGGGGGGGGTTGGTAAAAATAAAAAAGTTTTTAAAATTTTTTGGAAATTAAAAAAATTTTTTTTTTTTTGTTTTTTTGGGGTTTTGGGGGTTTTTATGTTTTAATTTGGGGTTTGGGGGGGGGTGGGTTTTAATTAATGGGAAAATTTTATTTTTGGGGGAGGGGGGTTTTGTAAATTTTGGTTTTTTTTAATAGTAATTCTTTTTTTTTGGTGGGGTTTTTTTATTTAAGGTTGGGGGGGGGGTTTTTTTTGTTTTGATTTTTGAAAATTTTTTGGAAAAATTTTGTTGTATTTTGTTGGGGAATTTATTTTTTTTTTTTGGGGGTTTAAAAAATAAATTTTTAGGTTTTTGTTTGTGAATTTGAAAAAATTTTTTTTAGATTTACATTTATACGACTCTGGATGATTAGAAATGCCACTTGATCGAACTCAATTATCTTTCAGTGGTGGGTTTGATCGTATTTTCTATTTTTATTTTGTTCCCGGATTTTTAACAAACAACCCCGATTTGATATTTAAAAAAAAATTAAATGGGTTTTAATATTTTTTTATTAAAAAAGTAAATAAAAGGTTTTTGAAAAACTTTGGTTTAAAAAAATTTAAAAAATTTTTTGGTTTATTTTTTTTATAATGGGTTTTATGGAAATTTTTTTTTTTTTTTTTTTTAGGGGTTTTGGAAAAAATTTTTTTTTTTTTAAAGTTGTTTGATTGTAAAAAAAAATTTTTTTTTATATAGGGGTTTTTTAATTTTTATGGGTTAAAAAATTTTGGGGGGGGAAGGGGGAATTTGTTAAAAAAAATTTTAAAGGTTTTTAAAATGTTTTGGGTTAAAGGTTTTTTTTTTTTTGTTTTTTATTTTTTTTGTTGGTTTTTTTTTTTTAAAAAATTAGGGGGGGTTAAAAACAAGGTTTATTTGTTTTAAATTTTTTTAGTTGGGATTTATTTTAAAGGTATTAAAGTTTGGTTAAATTTTTTTTTTTTTAAAAAGTTATTTTTTAAAATTTTTTTTTATGTACAGAATATACGTCCATTTTTAAAAATTTTTGGGCTAAAAACCCAAGTTAAAAGAAATAAATAGGAAAAAACCCCCAAAGTATTTTAAAAAAAGTTTTTTTTATAACAAAGGGAAGTTAAAATGGGTTTATAATTCAAAAAAAGGGGAAAAAAACGGCGCCGATTTTAATCCCACTGGTATTATGGGAGATTGTCATTGGCAATCTATTGTCACAAAACGCACTCTAGCGGAATGTTTGTTGATGTAAGCCATTGTTGTTTTGGGGGAATAAAAAGTACTTGACTAATGTAAGCTTTTGGGTTTAAAGTTTCGTAATGGGTATTATATGGGATTTACTTTAAATTTATTACACAAAAAAAGAGTAGGGAGACAAAAGGGTTTAAAGCCCCAAAATGAAAATGGGAAAGGTGGGGGGGGGGTGGGTGTTGTGGGGGGGTTGGGGGGTGGGGGGTGGGAGTGGGGTGGCGTGGGAGTGGGGGGGGGGAGAAGAATGTGGGTGAGAGGGAAGAGAGTGGGGGAGAGGGGAGAGGGGAAAGGGGGAGAGAGAGAAGAGGGGAGAGAGAGAGAGAGAGAGAGAGAAGAGAGGGGAGAGAGAGGGAGAGAGAGAGAAGAGAGAGGAAAAGAGAGAGAGAGGGGAAGAGAGAGAGAGAAGAGAGAGAAAGAGAGGGGAGAGAAGGGGGAGAGAAGGGGGAAAAGAGAGAGAAATAAAAAGAGGGGAGGGGGAGAGAGAGAAGAAAAGAGAGAGAGAGAGTTTAGAGAGAAAAGAGAGAGAGAAAAGAGAAGAAGAAAGAAGAGAGAGGAGGGGGAGAGGAGAGCGGGGGAGAAAAGAGAGAGGGGAGATAAGAGAGAGAGAAGAGAGAGAGAGAGAGAGGAGAGAGAGAGAGAAGAGGAGAGGGGAGAGAAGATAGAGAAGAGAAAAGAGGGGGGGAAGAGTAGAGCCCCTTTAAGGGCCCCCCCAAAAAAGGGGGGGGGGGTTTTGGGGGCCGGGGGTCCGGGGGGGGGGCGTTTTTTGGGGGGGGGGGGGGGGGGGGGGGGCCCCCCCCCCCCCCGGGGGGGGGTTTTAAAAAGGGGGGGGCCTTTTTGGGGGGGGGGGGGGGTTGGGGGGGGGGGGGTTTTGGGGAGGGAGAGAGTGGGGGGGGGCAAAGAAGGGGCTGGGGGGAATGTGGGGGTAGAAGGGGAGAGAGGAGGGGAGAGAAAAAGAGATAGAGAGAGGGGAAAGGGGAGGGGTAGAGCGAAAGAGAAGACGAGGAAAAGAGAGAGAGAGAGAGAGAGAGAGAGAGAGAGAGAGAGAGGAGGAGAGAGAAGAGAGTTAGAGAGAGAGAGGGGAAAGAGGGGAGGGGGGAGGGGTTAAAAAGAGAGAAGGGGAGGGTTGGGGGTAGATAGAAATGTTCTAAAAACATTTAAAAAGGGATTTGGTTAAGAATTTCAGTAAATTTTACCCATTGGGGGGACTCGCGAATGCTTAAGTTAGGTAATCTGTTTTGGTACAGTGGGGGGTTTTTGGGGAGGGATTTTATCACACTGAAAACTATTCGAAAAAAAAATAAATTTGTTTTCTTACACAAAATAATAAAAAGTTCACTTTTTACAAATTGTCTTAGTTTTTAAAATAAATTTTTACCAAACCCCGCCATCAATCGCCCACTGTTAACTAAATACATTATAAAATAAACGTTTTTTATTATATATTTTAACTATAATAATTTTATTTATACAATTCATATTGATCCCTTACATAGTTTGTACCTTTGAGAAAATGTGACGGAAAAAAATTTTTTTTGTTTAAAATATAATTTTATTTGTTTTTACATGTAAAAAAAGTGAAATAATGATATTGTTTCGTTGATTTGATTAACTAGTAGTTTTTAACCTACAAAATATGTAATGAAAGACTGAAATGGAATATTTAAATGACCAATTTTTAAATGATAAATTATGTGTTAAACAAAAAACTTTTTGTATCGTTCTTGGTGGACTATTTCATGTAACGGGTTTTAACCCCACAAACATATTTTAAAAAAAATTAAAAAGTTTTACATAAATAAGTATAAAAATTTTTTTTTTTGTCCCTTTGGGGGGTTTAAAACATTTAAAATTAATTTTGTCAATTGTGTTTAAAAAAATTTTTCTTAAAATCCAAACACAACTCGAGTAGTTTAAATCCCTTGGGCTTAAAAACTAAATTTTAGTTTCCAAAAACAAAAACTAACCCCCCCTTTTTCCTTACGCATAAATTACAGCATTGTACTTTAAAAATTGAATGTAAAAAAAAATTGGGGGAAAACATTGGGGGGGTTTTGGGGGGGTAAAAAATAAGAAATCCTAAAAATTTCATTGTCCTTAAAGAGACCCCAAATTTTTTAAGAAATTTTTAAAATCAAAATTGGGCCCCAAATTATTCAATGAAAACCCAATTTTATTATTATTAGTACATATTTTTATAATAAAGTGGGGGTTTTAAAAGTAAAAAAAAAAAAAATTTTTTTTTTTAAAATTTTTAACAAAAGAAAAATGTTTTTTTCTACAAAAAAGTCAGGGAAAAATTTAACCCGGTATTGTGTTTAAAAAAAAAATTTTGGTTTCCTTTTAAAAAAACCCCCTAAAAGGGAAAAAAGGGAGCTAAAACTTTTTCAAAGGAAAGCTCAAAGCCCACCTTTTGTTTCAGTCTTTTTTTTGGATACTTTTGAATATCGGAAAACCCAAAAAATGCTTCAAAAAAATTACCCCATTTAAAAGTTTATTATATTACTCACACAACCCAAAAAATTTTATAATTCTTAATTTTTTAAAAAAATTAAAAGGGAAAAACCTTCCCTTAGTCTAAAGATATGCTTGTCCCCTTCGGGAAAATTAAATAACTCATCTGAAACTCCCTTTTTTGGGGCAGTATTTAATTTTTGTGTTTGGGCAGAGGGCTCGGAGATAGGAATGTAAAAATTTGGGGTTATTAAATTACAAACGGGTTTTTTTCAGAGAAAATTATCGGTAGTTTGTTTCTTTGCTCTAATTTGAATAAGGATCAAATAATATCGGATTTGACTCAATTATACACAGATTTCAGGGTTGAAATTTAAAAAAAAAGTATTTCAAAAAAGGGTTTGCTAAAGAAAAAAAATTAAAGGATAGATTAAAACCCTATTTTCCCCAACGAAAATAATATAATTTTTTTATTGGGCTTTTTTTAAATTTTTTGCGTTAAATGCCCGTAAACAAAGTAAAATTTAAAGTTTTTTAGGTTTTTTTTTTATATTTGAGTATTTTTAAAATTTTTTATCCCTTTTAAAAATTTCTTGAAAAATTGGTTTTTTCCAATTAAAAACGGGGTTCTTTAAAAAGCAATAAGGGGGATTTTTTTTTGGTCACAAAAGGAGCAGAACGGGGATTCGGGTACAGGGAAAATTTTCCGCGGGGGATTGCCGGGCCCTGTAAGGGTAGTGAAGGCACTATAATTTTAAAAATATGCCCCTTTAATTTGTTGGGGTAGGAATTTTGGGGGGGCCAATTTAAAAATGGGGGAAAATTTTTTAAATTTAACATTAAATTTACTTAGTAGAAGTACAAACAGTGTGTGCAGTAATTTGTCAAAATGTTAGACGATATTTGAACACAGCAAACATTATTTTAATGTTTAGTTATATATGTGTATATAACTAATTTATTAACTAAATAAATTATGACATTATTTTTTTCTCTCTTAAAAATATTTTCTTAGTACTCATAGGAGAGCATCAAATATTGTACTAGCTACAATAAATATAGGTTAACTTAAACATAACAACAGTAGATAATATACAATGTGATACTTTAATGATGTACTCAAGTACGGTTTTAGCAGTAAAAGGAAAATCTCTTTTTCTAAGTATTTGTTACCTTTTCCTGGAAAAATACTATTACACATCATATTTTAAATAGTGTTATTTTTAATGGGTTATTAAATAAACTACTGAACATAATAAAATATTTTGAACATATGAGATAATTATATAATATATATGCATGGTTTATTCATGTTGATTTTCCCAAGAAGCCAATGTTGATTTGTATACATAAGCACATTGAATATACATTTATATACATAAAAGTATTTGTAATTATTAATAATACTGAATTGTATTAAAACATTTTAAAACAGAGTTTTGATAGTTTTTAATACTAAATAACAAAAGGAGAATATGTAGTTCTCTTCTTGTATATCATTTCTGGAAACATACTTTAGAATATGCAACTTAGTCTGAACGCTAAGGTAGCCTGATCTCGTACAGAATACAGCAATACAAGAAATATTAAATTCGACTATATTTTAGATTAAATTATATAATCATCTGATTTGGGTAGATAGTAGTTAGAGTTGATAATCCATATGTTCTTATAATTTTAATCATTTTCCATTTGTAAAGTACATGTTTATACGAGTTTAGCATGTAGATAATGCAATCTTATCAAAGTTCACATAAATGTAGATTATCTACCAGACATCTACTCCTCCGTCACTTTAATATTACGGAAAAACAATCACATATATTGTTAAAAGTTAACTTAATAGATAATAAGTAAAATTCTGTCCTCAAATATGAACATGCTCTATAGAATATAAACTTAAATATAGTTAATTCCGTATCAAAGATAGGTTACTAGTATTTAAATAATATAATTTACTACATTGTTATTTAATAATGCAGTACATCCGGACAGATTTTTAAAAATATTTTAGCAGTAAATACATTTTTTCAATAAACATATTCTACAAGAGTTATTTTTTAAATAGTACCGTAGTGTAAATTCTTAATAAAACCATTTATTAATATTCTTTAGAGTTTATTATCATTTTATATTATCCGACTTTTTTACTTATCCGAAGTTATCACAATCCATTTACGTCGGATATCTGTAGCACTCTTATATATTAAAATCACGAGTTATAATTTTATAGCTGTATATACATGTATATATATATATCCCATTTATAATATCAAAATACATCCAAATAAACTGGTCAGTTTTTATTTTTAGGTTTATAATATTTAATAAATGATTTTATTATAAGACAGTAATTAACCTATTCAATCGTTAGTTTATATTGGATTATGTTCGTACTAATTTCGGTGTCCGGTGTATTCATACTGGCAGCCGTCAATTTCCCAAGGCGTTTCTCCCATTACAACCCTTGGCCTGTAATATTACATCCCTTTGTACAGGAACTATTGTAATTACGGTACAAAGGGGTGGCAATTGAGAATGTGTTCTAGATTGTTCCAGACTAAACTTCATTGCAACTTACAATACAATGTACAACACAATTGACAAACTTGTTTAAAACTTACAATTTTTACATGCATATACATAATTAGATATAACATCCTCTTGTGATTTAAGATTCGTTGTAAAAGCAAGTAATGTACATATTTGCAACGTTCATTATTTATATAAATGATCACCGAAAAATTTAAACTTCTAAATGTATTTAAAGAATATATACATCTTTTCACTAGTGTCCTTACCAGGAGAGTTCAGATGTTATCAGAAGATACCAATGTCAAACAACATGAAGCGAGGCTATTTCTTGATCCGAGTAATCCATTTCTTGCACGCAGCCCACTTACCCAGTCACTGATGGTGTTTCGGGAGTTACCGTTATTGCCTAGGTTAGTTGTTAGGTTGTTAACTAATTTCACGTGGAAGAATAATACGTCCTTTAATTGTAACATTAAAAAAAAAAAAAAAAAAAAAAAAAAAAAAAAAAAAAAAAAACTAGATTACTCATTAAACAAATGGATCATGTTGAACATTTGTTAGTGTGAAATTCAAACACGTACGTCAGCACGATAAAGCCAAGAACATTTTATTGGCTGTGAGATCAATCAACTGATCTCACCAACCATTCTTCAACCACTTCGGTATAGAAAAGTGCTGTAAATAATGCCTAATGCTTCAGGGTTCCTTTTAGCAGATAATGGGGTCTGAAGTAAACCGTTTTCCAGATGAATTAGCAATCATATTTATTTTTTAAATATACGTTAAGAGGTTTACTATTACTATATTTTTATTATATAATAATATTTAATTTTACTGTATCAACTATAGTATTTCATTTTATTATTACATTGGGCAGTGGTAAACGAATTATTCTGACTCTTAACTAATATATTAGTTAGTTACTAGTTTTGAGATACATTTTGTTCACACGAAAGGATTTCGTAAGGATTTTTGTAGTATGTTGTTTTCTTTTTATATTATTAAATATTTAAACATGATAACATAAAAAGCAATCCAAAACTGTCAAAATATATTATACTACGTTTTTTAGAAAATATTATATCAACTATTAAAATTGGATAACATGTTATTTATTATTGAAAGGCTTTAATTATAAATGGTTTATACTCTGTAAAAGTTTAACATAAGAAATGATAAAATCATGAGTTTTACATAGCATATTTTCAAACCATGCTATTAAAAATTACTTGTGAAGAAAGGAAATTCAAATAATTTGGGCAGCTTAAGATTGAGTTTGACTAATAGTTTTAAAGAATTATTTTAAAATAAAATAATATGCAATATATGTGTATTTTCCAAAAGAATACATTTCTTCTGAATGGATATTTAGGAAAACTCTTCAATATCATAAAATATTACTGTGCGTACATTTTTTAAGGTAAAATACATTAACTTTAATAAATATCAAACTTAATAACACTGTATATGAGAGAACATTATCAGTTGATAAATTTTTAGAAATGAACATAGGTGAAACACGTATAAACCGGCATGTTATTTAAAACATATTAAATGTTATACCTTTTTACATATTTAGTTGCTATTTTTAATATGCTATGTAATACAAATAACATAATTTTTATAAATTTTCATTGACATAACTAGCTAAAGAATTAAAAGCAAAATACAGTTTTTGTATTATATTTCTACGTCAATTGAATGTTCACCTTTTTATCGTCATTGGACAATATAGTGGGACGTTCTACGATTTCAACTCTAGTCCCTATATATAGCAGGTACGAGTACTAGCCATTACGCTAGGAAAAGTTTCATATTGTATATATTGTAACGATTTTTCTTTTTTTTTTTTTTATAAACGTATATATGTAAATTATTTACAACAACAAACAAACGAATTTTAAAAATATTAATTAATTACTAAGACACCGATCCCTGTTAAATGATCATATAATTGATTTAACTTAAGCAAATTAAATGCAATTTAAACCCCAATTAAAATGATTAAAATATAGGACAATTAATCATCCCAAAGGCCCTATTTATCAAATTAATTAATACAATTATTGACTTATACAAATTATGACTTGCCTCTTATAAGGTTTTAAGCAGTGGAGGGATCCTTTGCCACTCCTCCTCTTTAAGCCACTGGTGTAACTAACGTCCATTTTCAAGCTCAAATCAGTGTCCAACTTCCGTGTCAGTGTTTTGATGCAAAAAGTTTTATTAATAAACTTTACAAATTTGACTGTTTGCTATTTATTGTTTACATTATTTTTATTGACTGTGCTATTATAATTATTTGTTTTTAGGATACTAAATAATGATTTAACTTGATTGGTATAGGCTTGATTCGATTGTGTTTACGAAATTAACCAATGGTCACTACTGGTGATGACGTGATTGGTACTGCGATTCGACCACCAGTAACAATATACGTGTCTCTCTTTATTGAGACACCTCTAGGTTACCTCTGTGGAAGGGTCAATATTTATGGACGTGGAAGTAGGGCGATTAGATCATCATTATGTTCCTATAAATGTTATATAGGTTTGATAAGTTAAATTGAAGTTTATGCTTTGTTAAACATCCTTTCACACACATGCTGGTAGGTTACATCCCTCAAAAATCGAAATTGATACATACAACATTTGTAGGTTGCTGCTACGGGCATTATTTATGTATTAATGTTCTGTATTCTGACGTTGAGGGGTCTGCAGCATCTACATAAAAAGCCTCACCACCTTCAGTATCAGAGATCTGCTCACAACGTGTTTTAGCTGTTAAATTAGGTTAAGCGACTCAATGATATTAACGCTATGATTCCGATGTAGTTTGTAGATCAGTTTATTTGTACATACATTTTTATTAACACTAAATACATTTATATTAAAACTAAATATAAACTATAAATACATATTACAAATATTTGTATCAAAATTATTAAATTATCATTTTCTATTTAAAGAATGCAATTTCTAGGAAGGAATTTTTATTATAAGGCATATTTTTATAACTAACAAAATATTGATATTGGGCATTTCTCATTATATTTTTGAATTTGAACAGAAACTAAGCATTAAATAAAATACATAAGTTCACATATGTGTTTTTTTTAAGTAAGAGACAAATAAATTTATAGTTTACTTTTTATAATTGTAAAGTATGTAAGCCATAGGTCGCATTTTATATTGTTTGTAAAATGTTTATAATGTGTGATTAATCCTTTTTAATTTATTTTTTACTCTGTTCCCATTCTCGTAAATTTACGGCTCTAATATGTACATGAATATAAATTATTCTTAGTTTTATATTTTAAATTTCCTTCAACAAATATTATACACTTTTCGTAATATTTCAGTGGGGTAATTGCTTCAAATCTATATCAGTCCTTTTCTTCATGGCTTATTTATAACTTTATTTTCATATCATATCTTCCTCATAAAGAGTAAATATTATTTAACTAATCCTTTTACAATCTTGTCAAGTATTAGTGAGAAAGTATATGTCAAAAAATGACTCATGTTATTTTCGTTTTAATACTTTAGAAGTTCATAAAAGCCACAATAGTAATTGCAGAATCAAACGTATTATATATATCTTAAAACTTAGACCTAAGCGGCCGATGTCATAACTAGAATCTACATTTTCTGGTGAAAACCACGCCAAGGTACTATCTACAATATTTACAAGATAACCAGGCATTTCGCCCATACTATGATGTGGCATCCTCGGTGGTTTCTCAGACTCCAGAAAATGTAGATTCTTGTATTATGTATATATCGTTATTTATCTTGAATATCCTACAAATCATTAATTGAAAAGAGTGTAAGATCAAAAGATTTAGAATGTTATAAATTTAATGGACATTAATAATTGGGTTTATCAGTTGCTGTATGAATTGTAGTAGAAGTTGCTAAAAATGCTTAGGTTTTATATAATAATTTGTTATTTTTATACAACGCACATCATGAATTTTTTTATTAAGAAAATATAATCAATATTATTATATAACTGCATTACGATTAGCATATCCAGAACTATAATTAGTGATGTTTATCGAGTACCTGACTGAAATATATTTTGCGATGTTTTAGTAAAATTATCATAGGGCTATTATTACAATTACGTACTATGTTTGCATTAATAAAATAACACAATTAATTAATTCTAAATTAATACAAAAAATTATTTACTTACAAGAAAACAGTCTCTTGTAACCTAGAGGATGTTACGTTGCCATTATAATTTGTTAATTTTTTCTATCACTTGTAAAAAAATTTAACAATTTATTTCAATAAATTGTAAATCTCAAATTAAAAATATTAAGTTCAAGTGAGAAATCCTGGTTTGAAAGGGTATTGTAATTGAATCGTGTAAAAGGACGCAAGCAACTTGGACGCAGGCCAACTCAAAAGATGAACAGACAATCAGAACGACTTTTTCTTCATCTGACTTGTTTGCGTAGCGGAAACAACATTTAAAAAAATGATTTTCTTTTTTTAAATTTTTTTTGTGATTCATCGTATAAATTGTGCACGATAATTAAAATGTACTGTTTATCATACTGGTATATATCTTTGTGGATGGTTTTCCACCATCTTGTACTAATTGATGGTGAAACTAGTGGAAAGTATAAATAAATTTATTTTATTTATAGAATTAACCATGCATACTTTAATTTTAGGACATTGATTTGTTTAGTAGTAATTATAACCATTATTACTTAAATACGATAGAAAGATTTCCACTACAATTTAGCTATTATTAATCATGTACTTTTAAAACATGTTTATCATTTAATTTGAAGCTATAATTTATAACAATTCTATTCTTAAATTAGTATTTATTTGATAGACAACGAAATTAACTATTGAGTTTTCTAGGCAAAATGAGTTGATATTTTTATAAAGTTTAATGTATGACTAGTTTATGATTTTAAAACTTTTGAAAATATTTATTTAAATTATTAAATTATACCAATGACATACAAAATTTCCCTTATAAATTTGGTATTTCTGTACATTCTAGACTTCCTTCTTAGTAGTTTCATACTGTTTCATACAATAGATATTCATGGTATTAGCACTGTATTTTTAGTATAACTGCTAAATAATTTATCATGGAAACATATTAATTGTGTATATGTGCCCTTTAATATTTTCCAAAGGATTTTCTTCATGATTTATACATCATATAAGATTTTGGCAATATAGGCTTTGGCCTGATCATATACTACAGAAACTGGCTCTTCTCTAAGCTTTATTATGTTTTGAAATAACTTAATTAGTATTTGTATTTCCCTTATAACTTAAAGACTATCTAATTACCTTCTTATGTAATACAGGAACTTCTTATTCTATGTGTATGACTTTAATCATCAATCAGTACAAACAAGCTGTATTCCATTCTCTTATTTTTATACTATTAAATACACTTATTTCTGAAGAATTATTAAAAAGGAACTGAAGAATTATAGTTAAAATGTGGCAATTTTTTATGGATTTGATACTAATTTGATAGATTGATTACTAAAAAGAAGCAACAAAATAAATAAGAGAAAAAATCTAAAACAAAACTGATTCCTATAAAAAACGATAATTGGAATAGTACGATAATTGGAATAGTATATAAAAGTATATAGTCAAAACGTTAAAAATACTCTCATTTTAATGTTTATAAAAAAAGTAAAAAAATAGTTTAAAAACTCCAAAATATACTAAGAATTACGAAAATTAATCAGGAATATGTGAAATAAATGTTAATCACTGTAACGGTATTTGGTAGGCCATACAAAAGGAAACGTTCAAAGAAGATTTCCAGGACTCTTTTCAAGTATAAAAGCCAGTCGTGAAATATAATATATAATTGTCAACTATTTGATTAACATTGGAAATAACATATTTCTAAAAACTATTTAAAATTAACAGAACACGTAACAACACCATAAAAGTTAAATGCGTTTAAATCATGGTACATTAACAAAGCTCATCCTGAAAATATATTAAACCAAGAAGATGTTCCATATCAAAGTTTCTTTATAATTTCAAAACTTCAAACTAAATTAATTTAAATTAAGTTTAAAGAAATTTCAAAATAATATCAAAACTAACTTTCAAAGATCAGCCATGAAAGTTAAACATTTAAAAACTTATTTTCATATAAATTTATATCATAATTTACTTTTAGTATTAATATTTGTAAAGTGTTTGAATGAGTGCCTTGCTATCAAAAGGCCTCACAAATAAATTTATAAATACTAGTCTGAGTTTGTTGTGTTTCATTTAGCAATTATATTATTCCTGGTCTATAACTCAGCCAAGTTATAGACCGATCAACATATGTAATAAGTGATTTAGATCTCTTTGGGTTTCTCACTAAGAAATAGTACAGTGCTATTACATTTATTTGTTCATAAAACCGAAGTGAGCGTAAACTTTATGGTATCATTTTAAGTACAAATTTATATCCTAATTAATAAACGTAAGACCAATAAAAGACACAATCTCAACATGAAACAGGAATTGCCATACTAAGCAAGCAGAAAAGAACAGTAATTGATGTTAAAAGTGTAATCTAGTAAACTATTAAATGCTATCTGAACTTTAAAGTGATGATTCACAATTGATGAAATCTAATGTACACTACAGCTTTTAAAAGAGGAAAGGGTAATAACAAACAATTTAATTTAATTTTAAATATTAAATAACATAGTTCCTACTAGTCTATTTTGACGAAATAGTCAATGCAATGTTTTTTAATTATATTATGTATTTCATTCACCTTTTCCTGAAATAAACGTCACGGATTAGGTTATATTATTGCTATGACAAATAAATGACATATACATATTATATATAAAGCTATTATATTTGTATTGAAGGTATTGTGAGTATCGAAAACCAATTTCAACACAAAACTTTAAATTCTGTTCATGTCCATATTATATACTTTATGCTTACTGCTTAGTTTTTAATTGTTTTTGCAAAAGTGTTATTCAATACCAATAATTTTGTGCATTGTATTTGGTAGTTTATTTAAATGTTTGAGATATGTGGTCATATATTCACATCGGAACACAGAATCTAATTATACTTTTAACTTCAATACATGAAAAACTGGAAAATACTACACTATACATGTATAATTTCTATATTTTTATATTGATTTGTAAGTTTCTAAAATATTTATGTTAGGTATTTAATTTTTGTTTTAAACAGTATTAAACATACTCAATTTTAAGTTACAGTTCTATGATGTTTAAAGGTACTATGTAGCAAATACATAGTAAGTACATGTAAATAGAACTAAACATTTTTCCTTAATGTTCATGTATGGCTTTTACTAATGTGTCTTTGTTAACAGTAGAAGCAATTTTTATTCTATGAATCTCACTGGTTATAAAAACATAAATAGATAATATTTTTAGTATTTTAGATCACTGTTGGTTAAATATACTAAAATATTTTTTCATTGTTTCTCTTCATTTTATGTTAATTAATTAGAATATGTCTGAGGAGATGTATATCAAAAATAGGTTTAAGATCTTATTATTATCTAAAATCTCTTTTCAATTGTAATTCATTAAGAAGTATTATAGGGGCCATATTCTTGTCGACTCTCACCTATAAGAAAATAACCAATAAGAGTATCCATTTATAAGTCTTAATGTAATATAATTGTATTTGACTTTTTTATTATTATTCTATTAAATTGCCTTTGGTGTCAAATGTTTCATGAGAATATTTATAGGTCAATAACAATATATGATCTGTACTGGATAAAATATGGTTTTTAAAAGTTTTGTATACATAAATATTATGTATTAATTAATTATACAAGATAAATGTATTTAAAGTAATATTTTTAGATTTATAAAGATGGAGTAATCATTAATTGATTATTTGTAATTATTATCGTATGTAATTAACACTTTATTTATTTAAAAAAGCCAAAAAAAAAAAATAATCTATAATTTTTTACAACAAATTTAACAAACTATGTTTCAGGATAATTTGTTACATGCTAATTTTTCTGGAATTATTATAGACCCAGATATTTGACATACATAATATGGCTACAAACTTTTGAGATGATACAAATTAAGGAAGAAAATATGTTTGTATATATTCAATTACAAAAACAAAAAGGAAATAAAACAATTTACGTCTAATCTAATTTTCATTAAACATTTTAGAATTTTATTAACTATTAATTTACAAAAAGATACAACAATATGTTGAAATTCACTATATAATCTAAAATCATAACTATATGTTCTTCGAAAGGCGTTGTAATTTCGTTCCTAGCCTATCACAAAGCTGTCGGGAATATAAATGACTGTTGACACCGTATTGGGACATAGGACCATATGTCAAGTGGAAATGCCATTTGGATCGGCGAGCAAATAGTATTATGGCGTCGGTAAAATTGATGTATGGAGATGTTGCTCTCAGAACGTATTTTCATTTTCCAGCCAAATGTTATCTACAATTCATACACAAAGTAATTCTTGCATAATGTATTCTTGTATGGCAATTTTATTTATTTTAATATTCTTTTTAAAAATCATAAACTAATATATAGAAAATATAAATAAAATATTGATGTTAAATCAAAATTTTGATAATAATTTAGTTTGCATTTTTATAAGAAAAAGTTCCAGGGATTATTTTACTAAAAAGTACTCACATTTTTTACAGAATAAGTGAGTTTGTGGTTGGATCGAATATGCACATAACACATTTAAGTGATAATTGCTATGGATTAAAAGTAAGTTGATTAGGTTTAAAAGGAATGGAATTAAGTAACAAATTGTTACATGATTGTATTATACTCTTTTAAATAAATTATTCAAGCTTTGAACATTTGTTAACCCATGAATCTTTCAGTATGAACTTGGCATAGAAAACGTATAGTTATATTTCGTTAAATAAGGCACTCGTTTTTTTATATTAAGTAAACATATATTTAATAACATGTGTTTCGAAATAAAGTTATTTATATTTAAGTATACAAAAATACTTATTATTTAATTTACGTAAATAATAATATGTAGACTACTAGAAAAGTGTATCCTACATTATTTATTGATTTACGATCAAAGTAATTCGGTACTTTCCATACTATCATTTTTTTTGTTTTGCGATCCTTCTGGGAAAAGTTCCATGTGGCACTGTTAGACCAGACCACACAAAGAAATAAACCTGTTGAAAAAAGCTTACATATAAGCTTTATTTTAAGAGCATTTGTATATTAAGAGAAAATCATCGCATAATATTAGGTAAATTGGACTCTCAATAAATTAAACAAAAAATAGTAGCAGATATGATAATGAATTACCGAAATGTCAGATATTTATTTATATAAATGAAATATAAAGATGTGACATGTTATATGATAATGTATATTATATTATCATATAACGTATAAAATGATTTTGATGATGGTTAAATATTGTAAACTTAATTGATATGAGAATTAAAAAACACTTTGCAGAAACCATTGTTGTTTGTCTACACAATTTCAATAAGAAAAATAACGATAGGTTAAAAAAGTATTACAATAACGAGTTTAAAATATTTATATTTAAATACCAACTAATATGTTCTTTTTTATTGTTAAAAGAACTAGAAAAGTACACCTTCTAACATAACATATTATGAGGTGTACTCTATTAATTCATAGTTAAGATCTTAGTAACTATATTTTGGGGAAAATAAAAACTATAGAAATGTACATTTTAACAAGGGTGGATATTTTGTCCAAACTCAGTAAAAACCGTTCTCTCTAACTATAATTGAACCTTATATTGTCCAATATATTTTTATAATACTACAGTTACCATTATCATAAGCTGCCCACAAACTATTTTATTTTCATTTTAAAGTTTGAGAAGTTTTACTAAAAGACTAAAAAATAGTCATAGTTCATAGTTACATAAAGTTCCTATTAAGTTAAGATATGGCAAGATTTTATTTTCATCCACAATCGGTATTTATTTCCTCGACAACACATCTCAATGAAAATAAATTTAATCACACAAAACATGTATTCATCTGGACTCAGTTTTGATTTGCGAAAGCTTCTCTGATTGTACGCCTGAATGTCAGCTGATTCCAGATGTGTCTTTTTGGTATTGTTCGTTGAATACAGATTTAGTGTTTGCCAACATGAATACATGTATGTTATTCATTAAAGGAAAATATGTTCTTCTAATTGGGTTCCTTAAACATATGTGATATTATAAAATAACATTTTAAAATAAAGTATTTACAATCGTGTATTATAAAAAGTATAATTAACGTTTAGTCAAATAATTGAATATAGTAAAGTTTCTCATTTGATTATTTTATTCAAAAGTGTAAGGACATTTGTGAAATACAAAAAAAAAAAAAATAAAAATTTATTTAAAAATTCCAGATAATTTTCATAGAATAAAATATTCAACTGACTGACTGACTGAACTTTGTCAAATGATGCAACCGACAAAATTAATAAATAAAAACATGTGTTACCGATATAATATGCATGGACAGTCATCAAAAAAATCTAGTGGAATAGATGCAAAATAATAATAGTTTACACCATCAGCTATGATGTAAACAGGGTACTGCTATTGAGCCGTCCTCCACCATAACGATATGAAAAAATAATTAAAAAATAAAATAAATAGAAAGATAATAGACCCAAAACATTATTTAAATGTTATTAAAATAACGGTAGTGATTTGTTAACTGTTTTATCCCATTAAATAAAAAAAAAATAAATAAATAGAGAGTTTAAAATTTACGGTTTGAATAATTAAGTATTTATATTATATAAACATTAAAAAATAATAAATTTGATATTACTCTGAAAATAATATTATATGATAAAACATTGTATAACAAATACTATTTGTTGACTTAACTTAATATTATATACTCCATTATTATATTTAAAGCTTAAAAATGCTAATCATTATCTTTTGATTACAAACTCTTCATTTAACCAAGCAATGCAACAATAAAAGTTAATTAATATTTATACATTGAAAAATAGCAACACTAAAATGTTATTTTAAAATGAAAAAAGAGATTAGGAACACAATGGTTTGCACAAAAGCCCTTGTTCTATTGATACATAGTCAGCATAGTTTAATTCAATGAGTTAATATAATGTAGATTAAATGTGATATAACTTTAGTTTTTCTGGGAAGATGAATTAATGGGTACATCATGTGACAGAAAACCATGTATCACATGGTCTTGGATCGCTGAGCAAACGTCATAATGGTGTTTGGTGACGTATGAGTTGGGGAAATGCTGCTCCACAAATATGGATGAGAATATTGACTCGTTACTATTATTAGATCCGCTTTAAATCAAATATATTTTACATAATACTTCAAACGTAAACATGTTGTGAATATTGTGATTTTGTATATGACATTTTCACCTGTGTTGTAAATAAGACAACAATTCAACGACGATTCTGTATTTTCTTAAAAACTGTCATATACCAAAAACTCACAGTGATGTTATATAAAGAACAAAAGGGTTAGTAGGTTTTATTTTGGGGTATCCTGAGTCACTTATACACGTACTCGTACATAAGTAATAGCCCTCCCTACAAACATACATCTACAGAGGTTGTCTTGGACATCCCACCTACCCACAAACCTGTAGTGTTAGTATTGGCCCTCCCACCTACCCATATACGTACAGTGGTAGTGTTCCTCTCACCAACTCACAAACCTGCAGTAGTGGTATTGGCCCTCCCACCTACCTATACAAGTACATTGGTAATAGCCCTCCCATCCACCCATACATGTACAGTTGTAGTTGCCCTCACACCCAACCATACACGTACAGTTGTTATGACCCTCTTACCCACGCATACAGTGGTAATGATGTGCGAATGAGTGTTATTAGTGTAGGTGAACGAGTGTAGTTATTGTTACTAACTAAGGTTGACTGTCCCTTAGAAGGAGCCAATTTTTATATCCTTACTGTCTGCGTAACTAAGGGACCTACAGCCTTACAGTAAAAATTTGTCTAATTACCATACTGATTCTGAGTTCTCTTGCATACATACCGTCTGGACTCTGACTACCAACCAACGTGGACAATTTAGACTTATTTACTATAATCTACATCGATGAAGACCGTCGAATAAACACCGTGTCGTTTTATGAACTGAGTATTGAACATATCGCCTACAATCTTCTAAATAATTGTTACTAACCAGCTGGATTACAGCACACTAGCGCCGACTATTTTGAATATAATGATTCTCGTCTACGTAATTTTGTATATATTGTTACGCAAATCAAAAATTATAGTAGGAACAATGTAATGGTATTATGATCATCATACACATACCAAAATTAAGCATAAATATGATAATTAAAATTGTTTAACATTTTATAGATATTTATTACAGTACGTCGTGTAAAACGTGATTTTACCTTTTTCAGCGTATTTAAAAATAACTTTAGTTATATAATAGTACGTTGTTCTATTTTGAAATATTTATAATTAAAAAATGTATTACACAAGTGTTATTGGTATTTATTTTTAATCCCCTCTTACTGTATAACCAACCGATATCATGCAATAATACTTCAACGAAACAAAATATGAATTTCATAAAAGCTAGGAGAAGATGAATTAAGGTTTCTGGAAGAAATATGAAACAGCCAGCCTTAATCTCAGGAAACATGATGAGACTAAAATTACAGCACAAAATGGCTGAGTACGAGTTTTGGAATTAATGGAGCTAGGGAGAAAATTACAATACATTATCAATCCAGGAAGTATAATCACTAACTTTAGTTAGATGAGTTAATCATATAATTGATTCATACAATTTCAAATTAAAGTGATATCTTAAACAATTTAAGGAATGTAACTCGAACTACAGATACCAAAAATATCTAAGTATTTGAACATGTATTCATTTCTTCAATAAGAAAATATTTTGCAAATATACAATGTATTAAATTTTTTGAATAATTATATATGGGCTAAAGGAGCTGTACTCAAGCAGACAGTAAACTTGAACCACAATAATCAAACTGACTATTGTTAAGCAGCAGTTGTTGTTGAGAACTGCTGTACACATAAGTGGAATTAAGACCAACTAACTTAATCAAACTACTATCAGCACTATAAAATAAATAGAAGTTTTGCTTTTGATTTTTAATAAGTAAAAACAATTTATATAATTTGCTGTTTATTAGCAGCATTAATTTAGTTATTTTCTTTTTTTTTAATGTATCACGTCATAAAACTCAATATTTCTCATTTTATTTTAATATAATTTCTTACCAAGGAGCAATTAAAGTAAATATTGCTATCGATTTATTAACTATCGATTAAACACAATTTTAAGTTAAAATATATTCTGTAAAGAAGAAATTTATTAGGTGTAAAAGTCATAAAAATAAAGTAGGAGAAAAAGAAGGATAACATCGCATTTAAGATAGCCTTTGTAATTTTTTTATAAGGAGGTGAGCTTAGTAATTTAAATGACTATTTTCCTTTATACTGACATAATAATATCAAGAAGCTGCAACATAAAAATCAAGTTTTTGACTTGTTTAAAACTTCAAAGAATTATATTTACAGAAACATTATTGTTCTCCTAATTAAGGAATATACTACTGAGTTATATTTTTGTCTTTATTATTAAAACTGATATTTAAATATATTTTTAACTTTTTAAAAGTCTATTTTTTATATGTTATTTTAAAATGTAGAAACAACTGCAATATATATTGAGTCAAATGAGCTACTGTCTACATTTTATTTTAGAAAATATTTAAATATTCATAAAATGAGGTATTTACGTTATTTATAAACAATATTTCATATTTAGAGTAATAATTTTGAATTAATTTAAGTGAATTTCATGTAGTAATAATTTAAAACTGAACCGTAATTTTGTACTTAAAACCTGCACTTTATTTTGGTAAAAACGAAATTTAAAAGAATCACTGAAAAAAGAAGATTTTATTTTTTTAATATTATACATGCTATAACAATTACATTATACAATAATGATGGCTTAATCGTGAATTCGAATGCGAAAAATTCCAGTAATTCTAATTTTTTATTAATGTTTCATATTTTATCTGAACGTGAAACACAAGTTAGCCTGTTGGACATGAAATGTATAGCCGCTATAGAACGAACTAAACCATTTTTTTCTGTCTATTTAAAAACAAGATATCACTGAGCCATATTTTATCCCAAGCTGACAACAAATGTAATAGATCAGCATTTTGGACCATTCGATAGATATATAGAATATTTAGTTTAATATATCATATGGTTACATTTGTCGTACAGTACAGATACTGAACTATAAATAATGTTAAATTTTGTTTCCTTGGTAGTAACATGACTTTGATACTTTAAATATACAAGTAAAATACAATTTGATTTATAATTATTACTGAAACTTTTTGAGTCAACGAAATATAATCGAAAAGATATTAAAATATAATTAATATATGACATTAAAAATAAAATTTTACACATCAAATCAAAATAATTTTTTATGGCAAAACACTATTACTGTACTATTAGTACTTAGTCCCACCCGTGTTTACGTGGTCGGTGCATCTTTAAATATAACACCCAGGACACAATTTGTCTGGCTTATATGTAGGCTGTTGCTAAGACAGTGTTCAGATCATGATAATAAGAGAAAGTTACTATAAAAGAGAAAGTTATTTTATACACAAACTTGTCAACATGTTTTAGTTGGAATGATAGGAGAGATTTTAAAATGCATAACAAGAAAAATGGGAGTAGGATTTTACTATACTATGCATAAATAAAGTACTAGGTTCTAGTAATATGTTTTCCTAACTATAGTACATGTCAATGAATTGCTTGACGTGCATGAATAATATACTTTGTCAGTCAAATAATTTATGTACATAAATAAATAGTTAAAAAGTGGAATAACTTGTTCTAACCGAAATAAATTAGGGACCCGTATATTATTGTAATATAATAAAAAATAAAAAACCGTTAAGATGTGAATCCTTACGTTTATATATTATAATTTATTAGTATTCTTAAATTTAATTCATACTGTTTGTGAAAACAAAACACTCCATTTAATTAAAATTGATATCTAAGATATTGCATAAAGATTACATCTTATATTATCCTGCAAACGTTGCTGAAGAAAATTTATTCAAGCTCACACAGTTACATTTATCTTCATAACACAATGTCGTTAGTAATTTGTTTCCCTCAGGCTACGCCTTTAAGTTATAATTTAATATTTTCAATTTAGTTTCTCTATAGTACTATTCACCACTTTCTTTTTGAAATATAACATTATTTTATCTTAACTTATTTGGTTCTTATTTAGCTATTTTGTACTAGTAGTTTTACTAACTATTTTCCTACTAATTTCTAGAATAATAGTTAAGATATTGTAAATAATAGTATATTAATATTTGTTTACGTAATAAAAAGCCATTTTAAGTACAATTTTTATGATATACACATATAAGACAGCCAGTATCCAAGCGGATTAACACGTCAGGAGATATCACAAGTTCAAATTCTTGTATCGTACTGATTTTACCCCTCACTCTGTCTGATAAGTTCCCCAAACATGGAAATATTCTATCAAAAATGGGTTGAGTAGGTGGAAATATGTAATCGGTCTCTCCTTCATAAAATAGCGAGAAAATAAAATTGTAAAACATTTTACTGAATTAAATTTACTATACCTTAGCCTAAGTGAAACTATTATTTTTCTCCAACAAAAAATGTATCTTGTAAAATGATGTAATTAAGACAATCTTATTGTGTATATACGATAAGTATGTAATTTTTATTTAGTTTTAATTTTTTTCTATTAAATATATTCAATATTATACATTGTGTTGGTGTAGAGAAATAAATAAGTATCAGCATTTAAATAATTTCTTTAAGAAAATATTAGGCTACTTTCAACAAAACTATTCAAATATGACTTTATCACATGCGTACTTATATGTGAATTAACATATTACTAGGGAACTCCCCTGCGTGCATCGTGTGCCAACCCCATTATTGCTGAGCTAGTGACACCTCGGACTTTGGACTCGGTATGTATTTGACTACAAATATTAATGCTTTAATTATATTAAGTAAATAATTAATAATATAAGTAAGCAAATTAACTACTACAGCTTATGATATACAAACAAATTAATAAATAATAATATATAGAGAATAACATGGCAAGTTTGGAGGCCAGTAGAGAGGATTCTTGAAATCGAAGTGAAAAATCTTTCTTTTTTTTAGTCTTTAGAGCTTTAGATAAAACTTTGTACCAACATTCAAGTCAATCATCTTTACTGTTGTAGATATTTCGTGGTAAATGAGTCAGTGTATATATTTGGCTCATAATGTCCACATACATTCACCATCAGACGCAACTAATTTTGGTGATCAAAAGCCTAAATAAAAGGGCTTGATATTTTGAGTGTTTTTATACCAAAAACAAACTATCCATCTCAATTAATTAGAACCTGAGATATAAATGATTGGGTGGAAATTAAACTTTAGGAAAATCATAAATTAAGTTGCGTTTTAGTACAATGTGTACCACGTACAATTTTACAATATGTAAAACTTACTATTTTATACATGAATATAAACTCTAAATGGGTTTGTTTTGACAGTATTATCATACTAAAAAAATTGTCTATCAAACTACTTTAAAATCAATATATTATTAAATTTGTATTATATGTATTTTTAAAACGGGTTGTAACTATCTAAATAAAGATATCTGTAAAGACATTTGCATTCAATGAAATTAATTTAAAAATATAAAATGCATGTATTGATTTTTTTCGATACTATATTACTCGTATTAAGGTATAAAAAAATATTAAATGTTTAGAAACTACAATTATACGTATTATAACATAATATTTCACTAAATACTCTTTGATAAGCTACAGAAAATGTTACATACTAGTGTACGTGTGTAGAAGGGTGGGTGGGTCAGTACCAAGGCTAATAAAGAGGAGTTTGCCCAGTTGAATTTTCATTCGCACGCACAGTATTTGTGACGTAAACCAATTACTAATTTATTATCCATTAAATCTTTATTCACTACCAATTCTGATAGTAGAAATTATATATTTAAATAATCTATAAATATTTTAGTTTCCATGTTTTAAGTAACAACTTGTACAGAATATTTTCAGAAAAAAAACACACAAAATATCATTAAATGAGAAACGATATATTCAATGAAATTTTAATATTATTTATTTGACAGACTAACATTATTTTACAGAGTAATACAAAAACTACTTATTTTCATGTGACATAAGTGGTAAACAAGTAAATATTACTGTGCAAATCTTGTATTATGTATCTTTAATTTAAAATAAAATACGACTTTTAAAGATATTAAAATATTACAAAAGTCCAAAGATAATAAATACTTAATAGTCTATTTATAACCAGTATCATTAAAAGTTAAATAAGAATATAAATGATTCCTTGAAAATATTTTACTGCAGAAATAAACATGTACAGTATATCATTTATTATTGTAATTTTTAAATTATTATTTAGAAACTTTAAGTGATGTTAATCCATATTTACAGTAGATTGAAAAATAATAAAAACTTCAACAAATATCTAAAATGGTTACCTGATAGATAGTATATTTTATCTAAAAGTATAGGAATGGTTTCAAAATGTATTACTATATCGATTTCTAGTAAAGAGAAAGATTATTAAATTTCGTAGAATTGGAAGATGACATTTAAATGGCCGTAAACCTGTGCTTCGTGGGCATGTATTTTAATCACAAAGAAATAATAATATATTTATAATATATAAATTAAACCTGTTATATTTTAATACATTCAAGTAAAAATTGATCAAAACCTAATCATTTTAACTAATTAATAATGCATTATTATTATAGAAGGCAAAAATGTATATTTAAAACCACTTATATGTTTATCATCCATTCTTTTTACTCAGTTAAGGAGTAAAACATTTCATCAAAACTAAAATATTGTTTACTTATTCAATAACAATACAGTATGAGCTTTGGGAATTTAGTACATTATTATATGTATAAAAAATATGTTTTAACACAGTAAACTTACTATACTAATTATAAGTAGAATAAACATAAATCCAATCAAAGCTGAGAACACGTCTGAGATTCACATATTGTGAACAAAACTTTATATTGTGGATGTAATGGATCTAGTGACCTAGTTTGGTAAAACAAACTGCATCATATCATTAGTCTTTGAATTACATCTCAGCTAAACCCACTTTGCGTGTTTATCCAATACTAAAAAAAAGCAATTAAAAAATTCTAAAGTTATCTAAGTAAATGACCTAAAAATAACTTTAAACCAAAGACAATACTATAATCCCTTTAAACTTTTTCCATTGAAATTATTATATTTATAAAAGTATATATATTAAAATGTTCAGTAGTAACTATGTATTATATGTTTAACTAAAAAAAAAACATTTTATTTACGTTTTGCGAAAAGTATGTTATCATGAATATGTACAGTGTTTTATAGTGTGTTAATGATAATATTATTTATACAATTATTTATAAACTTAATGCTTTGCGAAAAAGTGTGGTAAAATGTTGTGGATATGGATTTACTATCAAAATATTATAATATATTTGACTGTTAACTTGTTTGGCTAGATAAATATTTAGTAATCCGTTATCCATTAATAAGATTAATTTGGTAATTATATTTAAATTTCGTTACCAAAGAGAATAACTAAAACTACTATAAATTAATAATACAAAAATTTTATTATGGATGTAAGTTAATCTGAAATAAAACAAAAAATACAAATAACTAATAAGTCATAATAATTACCTACAATGTGTTTGTAATATATTATTATTATTATTATTAGTAGTAGTAGTAGTAGTAGTAGTAGTAGTTGTTGTTGTATAATCAATAATAACATTGCCTAGTGTAAGAATTAACTGAAATTACTCAGTAGAAAGGACTAGACCCATTCATAGTATTTTTTAATAAACAATCACCAATATCAATAAAACTAAAGACTTAGGTTTTGTAAGTTTATATTGTTGATGTATTCAATATATAACTAATAATTTAACATTTATTTTCTAAATAAACATGAAAAATAAATGTTATCAAATCGGTAAACCTTGATGATTTTATTACGAATAATTACTAATCATTTGATTAAAAATACATGACAACAATGAACTGTTTAAAGTTATATATTTTTTTTTGATACTCGTTAACTTATGTTTTTTTTGTCCCGTAACATAGAGGATAACTTTAAATTGAAATGTTGTTTATAAAACTACATCTATAATATAACTCATGAAGTAAAATATTTTTATTACCTAAACTTATTTAGTTAATTGGTAACCGTTTATTTAAAAAAATAATAATATTATCTTACTTAATTAATATGAATGCAACAAGTACATAAAATTGTATATAAATACATGTAAAACATATAAATACATTTATATCTACTTATCGCAGGAATGAATGTAAATATACATAGTTTAATTTTTCTTACTATTTAAATTTTTTTTTTGTAAATTGTACTCTCTGTTTTGTATTTTTTTTCAATCATTGCCATCCATCAACCATACGTTAGGACACACCGTATAATGTATTAGGTTTTTAAACCCAACTCTGACCACACGTCGCTAGGCAACCACTTTTATTAAATATTCTGACGTCAATCATATATCAATATGCATTGAGGATATTTTAAATATAAAGGAACTTGAAAATGTGCCTAGCATATTTGTCAAGTTCCTTAAAAATAATAAATAAAGCATTTGTAATATGACATTTGCTGTTGAGGTTAGTACATTACAACAATTTTATACAGTTAATTTTAAGTTTCTTAAAAGATACAGTTTTGAATTAAACTATATAATATTTTTAAATTGCAATCCCATACAGCATAAAAGTATATTACTTCTTCAGAATATATTATAAAGCTATTCTATGATGTACAACTGTAAATTAATCAGTATAACAATGCATGCATATTCTCATGCATACATGATTTAGAATGAACTAGAGTTTATTCAAATACTTGCTCAAGAACAAATTGCATGCAAATTTTATTATGTTCATGTAAGTCACTTGTTATTTAAAATGATTGCTAGCCTTGAATAAATAATGAAAATAACATAATATGGCTTCCATTGCTTAGTTAAGGTATTAATATGCATTATAACAGTTCGACAATGTAAACATACTGCCAAGGTTTATTGTATGTTTGTTTCGATGTTTTCTACCTCATTCCCCTCTTTTCTGGAGGTCTTTGCCAGTTCGTCTTTGATGTTCATGGTGAGTTGCTCTGGTGTGTGTAGTGGTTAGAGGTACCCTGTTCTTGGTTACGTTTAATATTTGATTCTTTTAATCAACTTGATCTGTGTTAAACATTTATACATTTTATAGCTACTTTTTCTTTCGTATGGTTCTTTTTAGTTTTTGTTATAACTATTATGTTTGATAATTTTTTAGAAAAAGTGACTTTCTTAACAGTCTATAAGTGTTTAGTTTTAAGGTTTTCTTAAATATTACAGGTTTAAATAACAAACAATTAAAATCTATTCGTATTTGTAAACTAATGTTTTGAGTGTTTTACACCCGTTTCAACGTAATGTTTGTTCTACAACAATTGTTAAAATCTCCAATAGTTTTCTTCTAGTCAGTAAATGAAAGAGTTAGTAACTTCACAAGGAGATTAATTATTAGTATTGTTGTGTTGTATACCGTTAACTAGTATGTAAATTTAATTTGAGAGCCAAATTCGATCTAGTGACAGATTAGAGTTTATCACAATCTATAGGGATCTAGACCTGTAAATTTACAAACACATTTATGATATGCTCTACAGATCTATCAAAAAAATATTTTTAAAATGTCGTCTCTCAAAAATTTAAAATTGACTAGTTTACACATCCTAATTCCAATCAATCATATACATTTGAAATTTTCATTTAAAGGTACAATTTGGAGGAGGCAAAATCATAAACCCTGATGTTTATTTTGAATGCCAGCACTTTACAGTGGTTTTAAAATCTACATAAATCACAACCATTTTAAGCAGAATACAGTATAAACAACGTCAAAAGTCATGCAAGCAATAAACATCAAATTCTTCAGCCCATTACCCACTATAACATGTTTAAAAGGAGTGAAGTAATACCCTGGACTTTCAATCAAGATTGATTTATGAAAAATATTTTAGATAATCAAATAAATTGGGGGTCTTTTATTAATGTCTGAATATAGAACAGTGTTGAAACTTACAATAATTATAATTATGAGTTACCTAAATTAATCAGCATGTTTTTAGTGTTCGGGAGTCTACAGTGGATGTTGCTAATATTGTGCACAGACAATACTAGGACTGGCCAATATAGACGAGGATAGAAACAGGTGATCGCCTGGTTGACTGTAAATCTTTGAGATTGTGTAGATTGGGTATTCGTGAAGGAATGTTTCCACTTACCCAAATATTTAGCGATGTTATTGGTCGCTTTTGAGTTCTCCCACGTAAGGTGACCGTAGTTGAAAGACTGAAATAAGTGTATAGGAAACAAGCGGAAATAAGGTGTCATCACCTTCTTACTTAGTGAATTATGGAAGATAAACGAAGAAAACTTGAAAAAAATGAAGAATTAGTAAAGCGTAAAGCAAGTTTGCAAAAGGGACACTCTTATACCAGACAAAATTGATAGAATACTTTATTGAAAAATCTGAAGTTAAGTCCTAATTTTGATCGGAAGCTTTCTGAAGGAGCGAAGATCACCATTGCAACATCAACACTGAACATTTCATAATGGAAGATTCTTCTTTGAACTATATTGATGTAATACAATATATATACAAAGAAAACATATTGCCTCAAAGAATGAATGTGTAGGAGTTTAGAGAGGCTCAAAATGTAAAGGCCCTGACGGTGCATGAAGCAATTTTCAATCGTAAAATATTTTCTTTTGTGACTTAAAGTGGAGGTAATGTTTATTATTCTTCTTTTATATCTTATGTTATTCTCCTTAAAAATATATTTAGTATAAGATGCGTGCCATATGAAAGTGATCTGCTTATAATAACCTGCGTTTTATGAGTCTGCCACTTTTTTTCATTTAATATACTTGCCAGATTTCTAGGAGTTCTAAAGATTCACATTTACTGTGGTTGATTCCTATATGACCATTACTGTTGTATTGAAATTTTAGCTTAAGATATATTGAGAGTAAACATTACTTATTCTTGTTTTATACCTTTAAAATTAGCTCAATTTATAATGTTCTTTCTTCTTAAGTAGGTGACGTACTTCTTGAAAGAAGAGCGCGGCAGGATTAGTTAGATTTAAAACTACCTTCTATTTATCCCTAGTATTTTAAGCCAGTAAATTTTCTATTGTTTACACTTTCTATAAAAATCATTACTATAACCTTTTATTCATATTTGTATAATGACAAATCGTTCCTAAAACAACAAGTAATACATTAAAATAATGATCTTAGATTCGTTATCAAGTTTTGAGGTATTTGAGTATATCTCGTCTACACATATCAGAATAGATATTTGCCACAAGCCGTGGTTTAGTTTCTACCAGGTGTAAGGGAGATGGATGTTGAGATTGTAAGTGTCAGCTGGTAGTTTATAGGATTGTGCTTCTGACAACAAAAGGCATCACGAGTTTTTATATATGCCATTGTAGTACGAGCAGCATTATGAAATAAACGGTAAAAGAGCTTCCATACACACGTTTTTCACTGTGAATAAATATTTATTAAACTTAAATGTTTTAATTTAGTTCAATGTGGTTTAAATAAACACTAAAAACGCACGACACTTAAAAAACCCTCTTTATAATAGATATTAATTTAATATATAAAATGTGTTACAAAAGGTTTCGGCTGGCAATGTGTTTATATATTCAGTGTATAATTCTAAGCTAAAAATGAAGAATAATATTTTGTTATATGTATTAATTATCTTTATTTTTTTGAAAATAGCGGTTATTTTACTTTTTTACAAATATTAAAAAAAAACACTAGTTTTATAAAAATTGTGTAAGACACAAAATATGTTTTTAAACAGCTTTTCATTTCCAACGTTAACTGGCTTAAAAATTAACTATTCACATACAATTAACCTTAATTCACATGTAAACTAAATTGCTACGGATTTGATAGTATTTGAACAGTATGTGAAATAAGACTACTTCATAAACTAGTTATTTATTAAGCAATTTATACAAATGAGGTATCGTTGGAGAGGAAAAGTGTTTTTTTAAATATGTTGTGTCTATTAACATTTTATGAAACTACTGTTTTTTTTTAGATATTAGTTGAAATTACAATAAAATGGTATCCATTCAAAAAATTAACCTAATTGAAATATATTTTTGTTCTAAATATTACCTTTAAAAAGTTTACCGATTTTTTTTAAATTGTAAGGTTAAGAACAAAGATTGAAGTATGACAAACCAAAACATTTAAATGGCGTCTTGCTGCTAAACAATTTGGAGGTTGAAAATATAATTCTCAATTTTCAGCTTAAAATAACACATAGAATCTGAAAATGAATAGCCTGTCCAACCTTTTTGTCATACCCTGTATACATATGTTAGATTGACAAATTTTGGCCATCCATCCTGAATTCCATAGATCCTGATTAAATCATCCTCTAGTGTCAGGTACCATTAGAGACCGTCTGCGCTGACCGAACGTCTGTAAGGCCTTGACAAGAAAGGCAGGTTTTGCTTGTTAGAGGCCGTCATTTACCTTCCTCAGAGTCAACAACCCTTGTTATGAGAGACCATTAGGGGATTGTTAGGATTGTACTAATTGGCTCTTTGGACAAATATATGATGATCTATATACACTGTAATGGTGACACTAAACAAGATTATAAGTCTGATAAAAAGTAATATTACTACTAAGCTTGTTATATTTCAGTGTTTTTAATCTGTGTTTACTTTTTTGCATGGTTAATCCTAGGATGTGTAATCTATTTTTTCTTGGTGTATTCAAGAAAAAATTCTCTATATGTATATTACAGATAAAGGTGATTTTAATAGATTTTTCAAAATAAAATAGTGTCTTTACTAACAAATATGCCAGTGGCCTTAAGCAGAGTGTTCCTACGTTACCGCAAGGTGTGGCTGTTCCTTGGTTTGGTGTTCGTCTGAGTGACCACTTTCCTTGAGGCAGTCCGCCTTCAAAGTCTCCTGTGGTGGTTCGGAAGTCACCCTTAAGCCTTTGGTCCTGGAATTGTCAAAGAGGGCTTCTTAGCCTTAAATTCACAAGGTAAAATAATATAGCCCTTAATTGTTTTTAAATTTAAAAAAAGTTTAGAAATATTCCGTTCTGAATAGAACGATAACCAAGGCAATATAGAGACAATATCTAAGCTACGTATTATTCATATACTCTTCAGCTTTCTGATAGTAAAAAAAACTCCATAATTTGCACTAAAATAAAAATCCAAGACCAGTATTGTATGATTATGCATTTGGACATTGAAAAAGAAAGCATTTAACATTTGCAGTTCATATTTTAAAATTTATATCGAATACTATAACACGTTGTATAAAGTATAACTAAAAGGAAATCAACAGTTTCGAGGACTTATTCCTTATAAGTCCACGTAATGGTCATTATTTAAACTTATTTAATAAAATGTATGGTTCTAAGTTTTTTTTGAATTCTTGCACACTTATCATATATAAGTATATGCAATAACTAACAGAGGGTTAGTAGTAAAATATAAGATTTTTGGGACGTATTATATTTTGAAGTTAAGTTTAAGAATATTACTATCACTCATATTTTGGCAAAAAATAAACTCGAAAAATAAACAAAATTCCAAAGTTAAATTTAAAGGTATTAATTCGCAATTGTTTATATTTGTTGTAGTAAAAAGTCTTTAAATGAAAAATTTATACTTTTGATATCTAATTAAAATTGTATAGTTACTAATTAGATATGGATATGTTTACTATATAACACTACTTAATTTTCAATTCCGATATTACGTTCAACAATAAATACAGTTTTAACACTTACTAATGTAAAAAATATCCATATATCTAGGCAAGTTTTCAATATTATCTGAAGAAAATTAATTTACGTAAGATTTAATAAACATAAAAACCAACGTATTTTATCATTATTTACCATTACATGTAATACTACTAAAAGTATATAAACAATCTTTGCTACATATTTAATTTGATAAAAACCATTTTAAACTAACAAAGACCCAATGATGTTTTTTAAACATAATGACTAAACGTTTTACCAACTTTAATTTACTATAATTGATACAATTTATAACACTAATAATAGGTGATATAACTATTATATAATACTAAGTTAATTATTTTACATAAGTATTAAGTTAAAATGATTTCTCATTTACTGATTGCGGAAGCATTCTACAGTTCAGACGAGTTCATGGCACACTTCTGGGAGACCTAACAAAATTTACCTGAGTATTCTAGGGTAGGGGGATACTACTAGTTTGAATGTGTGTGAAAGTGTACCTGTTTTGTATGTCTGAATGACCTGTGTGTATGTGTGTGTATGAATGGAAATTATAAATATATATTTTTTTATATAGATTAGTTGACGATTGTAATACATTTCATGTAATGTCTCATGCAAAATAAATATAATTATTATTATTATCATTACTTCACTACGTAAATTACCTTTTGATAGAGGGTGGGTTATATAATTCCTAGTGATGTCTTTTGATGTCGAAGGCATAAATCCTGGGAATGAACTGCTGACAGTTCAGCGCCTCTATGTCAAAGCCCTCTCTTTAATACACCCTCTTTAACACCGAGTGATATTCTTCAAATTATTTAGGGAAGGTAAACTAACACTAACAAATCAAACAAGAACCATTATGTACATAATTAATGAATTTAGTAATTGTATGCGTATTTTATTTCAAAGCATTACTTCTTGTTTAAACTACATTGAATTTTTAACCTAAAGCTTAAATATGAAATTTTGATTAGAATTTCTATATATTATACAGGTGCATATCCAATTTTTGTTAAGAGATAATATATATGTAAAAGTATAATAAAGACTAAATGATGGAAATGTTTGTTACGGAATATTGAATATATTATAACTCAACTAGTTTCAGTATTTTACTTACATAAGGAAAAGATAATCTACCTTATTACCAGCAGGTGAAGAAGGCAGAAATAATGAAAGCAACTATTCTCAATAGCCAATATTTTAATTTTGTACGGTTATTTTTACTGTCGTTCTTGTTGTTTTAAATTTAAAAATACATTGTTTTATAGTAAATATTTATATGAATAGTTATATATAGTAGTTTTAGCATATAATTTAAATTTTATAATAGCAGATATGGACCAACTATATGCTATTATGAATACAGATTTTACAGCTAAACCCAGATAAGCGTAAATGGGACAGCTCGAAGGTAGCGTTTTAAGGGGGATATATGTAAAGACAATAGGGGTTACTGTCTGAAAAAGTTTTTTAAAGCACAGTCATATTTTAACCTTCATATTTTAACGTACCATTGTATTCATAATTGTACGTACTTTAATTATTACATGGTACACAAATATATTAATAAAATTACAAAGCTTTTAATAATCATACTATTTACACAAATCTTTGTAGTACTACAGTGACCTGTTCATGAATCGTAACTACGATAGTGCGTTGTAAAATATGTTAATGAATCAAACATATAATTAATGAAATATGCCCATAGTTTAAAATTTAAAAAACCAGATTTACAAATTAGTTTCTCGCTTATAATTTGAAAATATACGACAAAAACTAATCTAATACATTTAATAATGTAAAAGATTCAAAATATTTATGTTAGGTGTAAAAAAATATGTTATATGTTACAACAAAATGTATTAACATGTATTTAATGTAGGTTTTCATAATTGTACGTCATCTATTATAATAATTAATACACAATCATATAAGTAATTTCAAATTATTTCCTTTAGATAATCGAACATTAGAATATCCAAATTATTAATTCATAGTGGAATGTGTTTATAACATAAATTCATAAAATTCATAGAAGGAAACAATCCATTTACTTACCGGACTATGATTATGACTTATTTTGTAAGAAGAATATTTTATAGAACAAAATTGTTTTGTGTGAATTGATACCATCATTTCGGATTTTTACAATGTATTCTGGGGGTTGATGTAAGGCTAAATATTTTACTCTTTTCTTTGTAGCAGTAAATAGTTTAAAAAGGTAATATAAAATAATGAAGTTAATCAGCTGGAATATTCAATTGCTGAGGAAAAAGGTGTGTTCAACTGAGACATATTTCAGTAGGATGAATCAATATGTAGTGTGCCAAGTTCGAGAATTTTTTACCCTTCTTCATAAGCTGCTTTCTCATTATCGTTAGTTTTAATAAACTTTTGATTTGTAGTTCTTATTTTTAATATGAAATATAAATGTTATCCCCATGGTTTTTTTAAATTGGGACAGAATAAATTGTAATGAAAACCATGTTGTTATAAAACATTTTATAGCGTTTTGAGATTATGTTTCATTTACTAATCATAGGATATTTATTACAGCTGAGGAACATTTGGTGACGTCAGCTGTAATCCATTGAATTGCCCGTTGAAAGATCAGCGCTTCTCTCTATCGTCCCTTGCTGGTCATCTGGTATAAATTGGTTTACTGTTTCTCAGTAAAAAATGGACCATTATATTAAAAAAAAATTACATCTTTAAAATTACTTTTATGCATGTAGTATTATATTTCAACAATGAACTTAAGAATAACGTTTTTGTAATTCTATAAATATTAATAATGTTGCAATTATTATGTTTAATATTGTCTCATATAATTATAATGTTATGTATATTTACAATTAGTATGTCTACGATGTATTTTTATTCGTTACGATATTAATATATTTATATTATCCAAATCGTATCATTGATATAAAATATATCATGTTTTGTTAATTTTTCTAAATTTTTGATAATTCAATATTGCATATTGAAAAGTAATTGCATTTTAGTTTATAATTACATTCGGGTAGTGCCTCATTAAGCCATTTATTATTATTTTTTATTCGTAAGACACATTTTATAAATAAGGACATAAAATGCATAGAGTTGACGACATAATTTAAATGTTATTGAAAATCGTTCTGTCCATAATTGAAGTTATTTGTTATTTTATCGTAACTGAAATGTTTCAAGGATACAAAATTCGTCCCAAGGTTGAAGGTCTTTTGAGAAAGTAATAACCAAGGACTGCTAACAAAGACAATAGGGATCGTTGGCGTCTCCCCCACTTCTCATCCCCCTTCTAAATACTCTCCATTCCTTGTTATACACCTTCAAGGGGTTATTTTAGTCTCAAGATGGTTGAAATGAAAAGTGATGTTTGCTTCAAAACAAAATGAATTCCATCATGTTGTACGTTGTTTAGGAATTTTGCATAGATCCTTATATGTGATCTCAAACAAAATACCTACGCAATATTCAGCACTGTAAATTTTTCTTTATAAATAATTATTTAATAAAGAATAATAACAAAAAATTTTAGATCTGTTGATAGTTTGTTAAGATGATAGATTGGTTCATCACTAAATTAATCTTATGTTTGTTTGTCCACATATCGTCTGTTAATATATATTTCCGACATTTTCCGTTACTTCAATACCACTACTTATCGCACTTATCGCAATTACATTTAGGTTATGTTAGGTTAAGGTTAGGTGGCTTTTAAAGTTGATCACAAACTGGTAAATCCAATGATAGACTTACCGCCGAATACGCTCTCCGTGTAAATGTACGTGGAAAGCGATAAAGCCAGCGATATCTTATTACTAGTTCATAACATATTATTGGAAAACACAGTACGATATTGGAGGTTAAAATGATTGGGGAACAGTTTTTAGAGCTACATAATATTTATCAATTGGTAGTGAATTAACGGAGACAGAAAAAAAAATTGTGGCAGTGAACTAATGGAATATATACTATATTTCTTTTGAGACTGGTCTAAGAATTACGGGAAAGAAAAGACATTAAGATATACTGTCCATCAAGAGAAGAACAACTAAACTGCATTAGCTTCAAGAGTCTACAAGTCAGTGGACATTGTAAGTTATTGCTTGGTTAGTTCCTATTTCTTATCACACGTAATGTTACATGACAGTGACACTACTGCAAATAGCTTTGATGTTATTAATGATTAAATTACTAGATCAAATTAAACAAAAAAATACTTCATATTAATTTGCTTTACAACGTAAAAAGTTGCTTTTCCGATCTAATATAAAAAATTTCAATTATTTATCAGTTTTTGCATTTTCTCACATTATACAGTAAACTACTAATTTTACCTGGTTAATGTTTGTAAATTCGTTTCTTTATATCCTTTATTGGTCAACAGATTCATTATAGTTATGTTTTTATATACTTTTGTATAAAATATAAAAAATGTACTAAAAATGTGGAAAAACTTTTATAGTAAAATTTGATATTACCAAAATTTTACATTTTTTCTAGCAAAAAACTCACTCCCAATATATTTTAAAAAGCAAAGAAACCCGCAATAAATTCACGAATTCTATATCTTAAGACTCACTGTGGTAGTAAATTGGTCGTTAAACTATTAGTTCTAGATCTATTAATACTATTGCTCGCTCTATTGAATCAAATATAAACATGTAACTATATTCACACGTTTTTCTTTGTCTATAAACTCTGTAATTGTTAATGTTATTATTAGTTTGATTTGTAAAATTTTTTATTTCATTTACCCTTAAATTCCTTATATTCTTCAAATGGGACAAATAGCTCTGACGAGTGAAATTTGAAATGTTTAATACATTCCAGAGCCGTACCTTTCGTCACTTATAAAATGGGATTAAATTGGTAGTGTGTAGCATAAGTCACTCACTAAAAAAGTACTAAATTTATTTGCATTATCCTAAAAACGTGCGATAATCATTACTTAAGAATAAAATAAACATTTACAAAACTCATTGGTGGATCACTTATATTCAGAGGTTTGAATAAACAGACAAATCTGCCTTCTTATTAATATGTATTAGATTACACAATAATGTAAACAATTTCCACTGAACGCATATCACGTTTTACGTACATCAGTCAACCTGTCCAAGTGTTAATACTTGACTATGAGTTTTGGATGTGAACAATCTATTCATTTAGATTATAAGCTAGTACTCATCTTCATTACGTATTGTAAACCATCTTAAAAATTCCGACACGCACTAATACTGGTCCTATGGCCGAGCTATGGACCGGAACTGAAAACTTGTTATGCAGTTCCGGTCCCTAACTTAATTACAAAAAATGCGAGCATGTTTTGCATTGATAACTCTACATATAGTGTGTGTGGTTTTTATTTAATGTGTGATTTTAGTAAACGTAATGAAGACGGGGTTGTTAACGTGTTATTAAGTTCATACGGGTGAAAAATTGACTATGTTACGTAAATAATGGTTAATAATTTTTACGTAGATATTACTTATTTGTAAAATATACCCATTAAAATTAATATGCATTCAATTTTTTTTTATTTAAAAAATCAAAATTTCTATGAATTAGGTTAATGGAATAGGCTAACCAAGTCTTTAAAAATGACTTACACAAAGTCCTATGGATTTTAAAATACATTATTGGTGGCGTTTATCCGTTTTAGTATGATATTGACCTTATTATATGTTTTCCTGTATCCTAGCTTTAACGCCTTAAGGTTTTGAATATTATATAAGCAATATAATTTAGAAAATAAATGTTTTGTAAAACTAAGGGTGGATATAACTATTGTTTATTTTACAATTGGTTAGTGGTTGTTACCTAACATTTATATAGCTGAGTTTGTTATAATTTTTAAATCTATAAAAATATTTTGAGCTATTTAGTTGATTTTACTGGTAAAACTAAATATGTTATGGTTACAGTGAAATACGTTTAGCACATAATCTAAATAATTAAGTATTTTCTCAATAAATAAAACCAGCAAATCATTAACATACCATGTATAAATTACATTGCAAAATATTTGAAAACCATAATTACAGGGTTAAATATAGTAATTTCACCAACAATAGTGGAAAACAATATTTACTTATCTCATGGGGTGACCTTGATGGTACTTTGGTTTTATTGTATTATCTATTATCTTTTTAAATGGCATACAACAAGTTTTTATTATATTTATTTTGTATTTCCTTTCTGTTGCATTTTGTAATGTTCGGTTTTATTTACTTGTTCTGTATTTATCGCATCCCATTGCCTATTTTTATTGGAAATAAATATAAATATAGTAATTATATAATGTATAAGTTAAAATTCAGTTATTGTAATATGTTTTAAATACGGAAGAATAAAAAAATATATATATAAAAACCCATAGATCCATCTTTACAAATTATAAACGTGAAAGATTGTAAGCAGAAAACCACCTTCTCAATTGTCACCACACTTAACATTCAATTATGAACTTGTTTATAGTATAAACGTTTGAAATGAGGATAGCATTATGAATGCATCAGATGAACGATACACTATATTTTCATTTAAAAATTTAACAATTGTTGTGATTTCCTTGTCATAATTTTAAATTATTGTTTTATATATTTTTAATATGAAATGTTTGTTATGCTTGATGTTGTGTTTTTCATTGGCTGGTCGATTACAGATTTAATATGTAAAAATATATACTGACGAATACGATAAAACCAATCGCTCAATTTAGAAAAATAATTAAATGTGTACTTATAACTATCATATTAATATAATTATTTTTAATATAGTGGTATTATTTTTGTTTGACAAAACTCCAAGTTGGATAAAAATAAGAAACGTGTAGTAAAGCAAACATAACCAGGCTTTAATTTTGTACCACTATATTTTTAATCCAATGATATTCACTTGGCCTGTTTTATAAAAATGTTGGTTCTATAATGTACAGTTATGGTAAAAATACGCAATAAAGTTTAATCAAAACAACATATGAAATTATTGTATAAATTTAAAAAAAACATTTACAAAGCAACTTTATATTCATTATAAATAAGGTATATTACTTTATTTATTTATTAAATAAGGGAAACCAATATTTTATAAATTGAAGTAGTAGATATTGTCTTGCAGTGTATTAAAATTAAAGAGTATTATAAATAAACTTTTAATCAATTTTTGTAAAACTTCTTTATATTAAATGCAGGAGAGTGTATTTTTGAACCAATTTATTACGCTCAAAAATTAATATTACCTTTAAATGTTATGTGTAACTTATAATATGCGGAATTTATGCAAAATAACTTATAAATATCTGAAAATAAAAAAATATAAATTTTAATAGTTATTATATTATACTTGTTTTATTTTTCATAATACTTATATTCAATTTCTTTTAATTTTTTTAAAATCATCATATAATCAAAAAATAAAAACACCGTTAAGATGTGAATCCTTACGTTTATATATTATAATTTATTAGTATTCATAAATTTAATTCATACTGTTTGTGAAAACAAAACACTCAATTTAATTAAAATTTATATTAAAGATATTGTATAAAGATTACATCTTATATTATCTTGCAAACGTTGCTGAAAAAAATTTATTCAAGCTCACACAGTTACATTTATCTTCATAACACAACGTCGTTGGTATTTTGTTTCCCTCAGGCTACGCCTTTAAGTTATAGTTTAATATTTTCAATTTAGTTTCTCTATAGTATTATTCATCACTTTCTTTTTGAAATATAACATTATTTTATTTTAACTTATTTGGTTCTTATTTAGCTATTTTGTACTAGTAGTTTTACTAACTATTTTCCTACTAATTTCTAGAATAATAGGTAAGATAATGTAAATAGTAGTATAATAATATTTGTTTACGTAATAAAAAGCCACTATAGGTACACTTTTTATGATATACACATGTAAGACAGCCAGTATCCAAGCGGATTAACACGTCAAGAGTTAGGGATATCACAAGTTCAAATTCTTGTATCGTACTGATTTTCCCCCTCACTCTGTCTGATAAGTTCCCAAAACATGGAAATATTCTATCGAAAATGGGTTGAGTAGGTGAAAATATGTGATCGGTCTCTTCTTCATAAAATATCGAGAAAATAAACTTGTAAAAAATGTTACTGAATTAAAATTATTATACTATAGACTAAGTGAACTCCAATAACAAAAATGTATCTTATCATACTTGTATCATACTTATCTTATTGTGTACATACGATAAGTATACAATTTTTATTTTATGTTTTCATTTATTTATTTTTTATTAAATATATTCAATATTGTACATTGTGTTGGTGTAGAGAAATAAAGAAGTATTAGCATTTAAATACTTTCTTTAAGAAAATATTAGGCTACTTTAAACAAACTATTCAAATATGACTTTATCACATGCGTACTTATATGTCAATTAATATATTACCAGAGAAAACCCCTGCGTGCATCGCGTGCCAACCCCATTATCGCTGAGCTAGTGACAACCTCGGACTTTGGACTCGGTATGTATTTGAAAACAAATATTAATGCTTTAATTATATTAAGTAAATAATTAATAAATTAAGTAAGCAAATTAACTACTACAGCTTATGACATATAAACAAATTAATAAATAATAATATATAGAGAATAATAACATGGCAAGTTTGGAGGCCAGTAGAGAGGATTCTTAAAATCAAAGTGAAAAATCTTTCTTTTTTTTAGTCTTTGGAGCCTTAGATAAAACTTTTTACCAACATTCAAGTCAATCGTCTTTAGGGCTGTAGATATTTCGTGGTAAATGAGTCAGTGTATATTTTTGGCTCATAATGTCCGCACACATTTACCATCAGAGGCAACTAATTTTGGTGATCAAAAGCCTAAATAAAAGGGCTTCATATTTTGAGTGTTTTATACCAAAAACAAACTATCTATCTCAATTAATTAGCACCTGAAATATAAATGCTTGGGTGGAAATTTAACTTTTGGAAAATCATAAATTAAGTTACGTTTTAGTACAATGTGTACCATGTACAATTTTACAATATGTAAAACTTACTATTTTATACATGAATATAAACTCTAAATGGGTTTTTTTGACAGTATTATCATACTAAAAAAAATTTATTATCAAACTACTTTAAAATCAATATATTATTAAATCTGTATTATATGTATTTTAATATGGGGTTGTAACTATCTAAATAAAGATATCTGTAAAGAAATTTGCATTAAATAAAATTCATTTAAAAATATAAAATGCATTTATTGATTTTTGGTACTATATTACTCATATTAATGTCTAAAAAAATATTAATTATTTAGAAACTACAATTATACGTATAATACCATAATCTTTCACTAAATACTCTTTGATAAGCTACAGAAAATTTTGCATACTAGTTTACGATTGTAGAAGGGTGGGTGTGTCAGTACCAAGGCTAATAAAGAGGAGTTTGCCCAGTTGAATTTTCATTCGCAAGCACAGTATTTGTGACGTAAACCAATTACTAATTTATCATCCATTAAATCGTTGTTCACTATCAATTCTGATAGTAGAAATTATATATTTAAATAATCTATAAATATTTTAGTTTCCATGTTTTAAGTAACAACTTGTACAGAATATTTTTAGAAAAAACACACAAAATATCATTAAATGAGAAAAGATACATTCAATAAAATTTTAATATTATTTATTTGTCAGACTAACATTATTTTACAGAGTGTTACCAAAACTACATATTTTCACGTGACATAAATGGTAAACAAGTAAATATTACTGTGCAAATCTTGTATTATGTATCTTTAATTTAAAATAAAATACGACTTATAAAGATATTAAAATAATACAAAAGTCCAAAAATAATAAATAGTTAATAATCTATTGATAACTAGTATAATTAAAAGTTAAACTAAGAATAAAAATGATTCCTTGTAAATATTTTACTGTAGAAATAAACATGTATATAATTTATTATTGTAGTTTTTAAATTATTATTTAGAAGCTTTAAGTAATGTTAATCCATATTTAGATAGAAAAATAATAAAAACTTCAACAAATATCTGAAATGGTTACCTGATACATATTATATTTTATCTAAAAGTATAGGAATAGTTTCAAATTTTATTACTATATCAATTTCCAGTAAAGAGAAAGATTATTAAATTTCGTAGAATTGGAAGGTGACGTTTAAATGGCCGTAAATCTGTGCTTTCGTGGGCATGTCTTTTAATCACAAAGAAATATTAATATATTTACAATATATAAATTAAACCTGTTATATCTTCATAAATTCAAGTAAAAGTTGATCAAAACCTAATCGTAATAGCTAATTAATAATGCATTATTATGATAGAGGTCAAACATGTATATTTAAAACTACTTATTTGTTTATCATCCATTCTTTTTACTAAGTTAAGGAATATTAAGTATAATATTTGATTAAAAGTAAAATATTGTTTACTTATTCAATTACAATACAAGATGAGCTTTGGGAATTTAATGCATTATTATATGTGACAAAAATATGTTTTAACACAGTCAAGTTACTATACTAAATATAATTGGAATAAACATGAATCCAATCAAAGCTGAGAATACGTCTGAGATTCACATATTATGAACAAAATTTTATATTGTGGATGTAATGGATCTAGTGACCTAGTTTGGTAAAACAAACTGCATCATATCGTTAGTCTTTGAATTACAACTAACCTAAACCCACTTTGCGTGTTTATCTAATACTAAAAAAAGCAATTAAAAAATTCCAAAGTTATGTAAGTAAATGACTTAAAAATAATTTTAAACCAAAGACAACACTATAATCCCTTTAAACTATTTCCATTGAAATTATTAAATTTATAAAAGTATAAATTACAATTTTCAGTAGTCATTTTGTATTATATGTTTGACTAAAACAAAAACATGTTTACTAATATTTTGCGAAAGCATAATATTATGAATATGTAAAGTGTGTTAGTGTTAGTTAACATGGAATAAATAATATAAAATATTATTTTAAAAAATGGTAAACATAATGCTTTGTGAAAAAGTGTGGTAAAATGATATGGATATGGATTTATCATCAAAATATTATAATATATTTGACTGTTCACATGTTTGGCTTAGTAAGTATTTAGTAATCCGTTATACTTTAATAAGATTAGTTTGATAATTATTTAAATTTCGTTACTAAAGAGAATGACTAAAACTACTATAAATTAATAATAAAACATTTTATTATGGATGTAAGTTATCCTGAATTCAACAAAAAATACCTATAACTAATGAGTCATAATCATTACCTGCAGTGTTTATTTATTATTTTATTAGTAGTAGTTAGCTAATAATAAAATATCCTAGTCTAAGTATTAACTGAAATTATTAACAAAGACTAGACTTTTCATTGTATTTTTTTTTACCCATCACCAATATCAATAAAACTAAAGACTAAAGTTTTGTAAGTATATATTGTTGATGTATTCGATATAACTAATAATTTAACATTTATTTTCTAAATGAACGTGAAAAATAAATGTTATCAAATCGGTCAACCTTGATGATTTTATTATGAATAGTTACTAATCATTTGATTAAAAATACATGACAACACTGAACTGTTTAAAGTTATATATATATATTTTTTTAATACTCGTTAACTTATGTTTTTTGTCCCGTAACATAGAGGATGACTGTAAATTGAAATGTTGTTTATAAAACTACATATATAATATAACTCATGAAGTAAAATATTTTTACTACCTAAACTTGTTTAGTTAATTGGTAACCGTTTATTTAAAAAAATAATAATGTTATCTTACTTAATTAATATGTATGCAACAAATAAATATAATTGTATATAAATACATGTAAAACATAAATACATTTATATATACTTATCGCAGGAATGAATATAAATATAAACTGATTAATTTTTCTTACTCTTTATATTTTTTGTGAATTGTAATCTCTGTTTTGTATTTTTTTATCAATCATTGCCATCCATCAACCATATGTTAGGACATACTGTATGATGTACTAGGTTTTTAAGCCCAACTCTGACCACACGCTGCTAGGCAACCACCTTTATTAAATCTTCTGACGTTAATCATACAGCACAAGTATGATATCATTATGCGTTGAGCATATTTTAAATATAAAGGAACTTTAAAAATATAACTGATAAATAAAAATAAAATATTTATAATATGACATTTGCTTTTTAGGTTAGTATATTACAACAACTATAAATAGTTTCTTTTCAGTTTCTTAAAAGACACAGTTTTGAATTAAACTATATAATATTTTTAAAGTTTAATACCATACAGCATAAAGTTATATTACTTATTCAGAATATATTATAAAGTTATTGTATAATATAAAGCTTTAAGTTAAATAATATAACAATCCATGCACATTCTCATGCATACATGATTTAGAATGAACTAGAGTTTATTCAAATACTTGTTTAGGAACAAATTGCTTGCAAATTTTATTATGTTCATGTAGGTTACTTGTTATTTTAAATGATTGGTAGTCTTGAATAAATAATGGGACAGACATAATATGGTTTCCATTTCTTAGTTTAGGTATGAAGATGCATTATAATAGTTCGGCAAAGAAACATACTGCCAAGGTTTATTGTTGTATGTTTGTTTCAATGTTTTCTGCCTCATATCCTATTTTTCGAAAGTTTTAGCCAATTTGGGTATGAGAATGCCTTTGCCAGTTCGTCTTTGATGTTGATGGTGAGTTGCTCTGGTGTGTGTAGTGGTTAGAGGTACCCTGTTCTCGGTTACGTTTAATATTTGATTCTTTTAATCAACTTGATCTGTGTTAAACATTTATACATTTAATAGCTATTTTTTTTCTTACGTGTGGTTTTTATATATTTTGTTATAATAATATGTTTGATAATTTTTTAGAAGAAGTGACTTTCTTAACAGTCTATAAGTGTTTAGTTTTAAGGTTTTCTAAATATTACTGGTTGAAATAACAAAAAATTAAAATCAATTTGTATATGTAAACTAATGTAGTAAGTGTTTTACACCCGTTTAAACGTAGTGTTTGTTCTATAATCTCCAACAATTGTAAAACTCTCCAATAGTTTTCTACTAGTCAATAAATGGAACAGTTAGTAACTTTATAAGGAGACTAATTTTAGTATTGTTGTGTTATATACTGTATACTGTTAAATAATATGTAAATTTGAGAGCCAAATTATATTTACTTACAAATTTGAGTGTATCATAAACTATAGGGATTTAGACCAATAGATTTTCAAACATACTCATGATTTTCTCTTCATGAATATCAAGAAAATATTTTAAAATATCGTCTCTCAAAAATTTTAAATTGACTAGCTTACACATCCTGATTCCAGTCAATCACATACATTTGCAATATGTGAAAGTAATTTTAATTTAAAGTACCATTTGGAGGTGGCAGGATTATAAACCCTGCTTTATATTTTGAATTCCAGCCCTTTACAGTAATTTTAAAATCTACATAAATCACAACCATTTTAAGCAGACTTACAGTATAAACATCGTCAAAAGTCATGCAGGTAATAAACATCGATTGCTTGAGCCCATTATCCACTATAACATGTTTTACAGGAGTGAGGTAATACCCTGGACTTTCAATCAAGATTTTTTAATACAAAATATTGTAGTTAATCAAATACTGTACATTGAGAGGGGCCTTAAAATAATTTCTGAATATAGAACAGTGTTGAAACTTAAAGCAATTATGATTATGGGGTTACTTAAATTAATCAGCTTGATTTTAGTGTTAGGGAGTCTACAATGGATGTTGCAAATATTGTGCACACACAATACTAGTACTGGCCAATATAGACGAGGATAGAAATAGGTGATCGCCTGGTTGACTGTAAATCTTTGAGATGTGTAGATTGGGTATTCGTGAAGGAATGTTTCCACTTACCCAAATTTTTAGCGATGTTATTGGTCGCTTTTGAGTTCACCCACGTAAAGTGACTGTAGTTGAAAGCCTGGAATAAGTGTATAGGAAACAAGCGGAAACAAGGTGTCATCACCTTCTTCCTTAGTGAATTGTGGAAGATAAACGAAGAAAACTTGAAAATAATGAAGAATTAATAAAGCGTAAAATAAGTTTGCAAAAGGGGACACTCTTCTATCAGACAACATTGATAGAATGCTATATTGAAAAATCGGAAGTTAAGTCTTAATTTTGATTGGAAGTTTTCTGAAGGAGCGAAGATCACCATTGCAACATCAACACTGAACATTTCATAATGAAAGATCCTTCTTTTAGGAACCAGATTTATGTAATAAAATACAAAATTAAGTAGAATTATTGCCTCAAGGAGTTAATTTTTAGGAGTTTAGAGAGCCATACAACACGGCTTAAAATTTAAAGGCTCTGATGGTGCATGATGCTATTTCAAATTGTAAAATGTATTATTTTACGGCTTAAAGTGGCGGTAAAGTTCATTATTCTTTTTTATATCTTATGTTATTCTCCTTAAAAATATATTTAGAATAAGATGGGTGCCATATAATAGTGATCCGCTTAGAATAACCTGCGTTTTAAGGGTCTGACACTTTTTTCATTTAATATAATTGGAATATTTCTAGGAGTTCTAAAGATTCACATTTCCTGTGGTTGATTCCTGTATGAACCATTACTGTTGTCTTAAAATTATAGATTAGGATATATAGAGAGTAAACATCACTTATTCTTGTTATAAACCTCTAAAATTAGCTCAATTCATAATGCTCCTTCTTCTTAAGTAGGTGATGTACTTCTTGAAAGAAGAGCGTGGCATGATTCGTAAGGTTTAAAACTACCTTCTATTTATCCCTAGTATTTCAAGCAAGTAAATTTTCTATTGTTTACACTTTCTATAAAATCATTACTATAACATTTTATTCATATTTGTATAAAGACAAATTGTTCCTAAAACAACAAGTAATGCATTAAAATAATGATCTTAGATTCGTTATCAAGTTATTATTTGAGTATACCTCTCCTACACATGTCAGAATATATATTTGTTTCAAGCCGAGGATTAGTTTTTTCCAGGTGTAAGGGAGATGGATGTTGAGATTGTAAGTGTCAGCCGGTAGTTTATAGGATTGTGCTTTTGACAACAAAAGGTATCATTAGTTTTTATAAATGCCATTGTAGTACGAGAAGCATTATGAAGTAAACGGTAAAAAAGGTTCCATACACACGTTTTTCACTGTAATTATATATTTGTTAAACTTAAATGTTTTATTTAGTTCAATGTGGTTTAAATAAACACTAAAAATGCATGACCCTTAAAAACCCTGTTTATAATATAGATATTATTTTAATATATACAATGTTTTACAAAAAGGTTCGGCTGGCTGTGTGTTTATATACTCTGTGTGTGATTCTAAGCTAAAAGTTAAGAATAGTAGTTTTTCAATTTCCGCTTTGATTAGCAGCAAGACGCATTTTTTTTATTTTTTTTTAAGAAAACAAATCGTATATTTCCTATCTTTACGATTGTTGCAAAACTCGGTAAATGGGTTCATGTTAATAGGTAATATTTAGTAAAAAATATATTTTAATTATCTTTATTATTTTAAAATGGTGGTTATTTTACTTTTTTTACAAATAAAAAACACTAGTTATATAAAAATTGTGTAAGACTCAAAATTGTTTTTAAACAGCTTTCCATTTCCAATGGTAACTCGCTTGAAACATAGCTTAAAAACGAACTATTTACATACAAGTAACCTTAATTCACATGCAAACTAAATTGCTACTGATTTGATAGTATTTGAACAGTATGTGAATCAAGGCTAGATCATAAAATAGTTATTTATAAAACAATTTAAACAAATTAGGTATCATTGGAAAGGAAAAGTTGTTTTAAAAATATATTGTGTCTACTACAATTTTATAAAACCACTGGTTTTTTAGACATATGTTAAAGTTAAAATAAAATGGCAACTATTAAAAAATTAACATAATTTAAAAATATTTGTGTACTAAATATAACCTTTACAAAATTTTACCATTGTTTTTACATTGTAAGGTTAAGAACAATGATTGAAGTATAAGAAAGAAAAATTTAAATGGCGTCTTGCTGCTAAAAAATTTGGATTTTGAATATATCTAATTCTTACTTTTCACTTAAAATAACACATAGAATTTAAAAATGAATAGCCTATCCAACCCTTTTGTAACACCCTGTATACATATACATATGTATGTTAGAGTGACAAATTTGGCCAGCCATCCTGATATACAATGATCCTGATTAAATCATCCTCTAGTGTCAGGTACCGTTAGAGACTGTCTGTGCTGACCGAACGTCTGTAAGGCCTTGACAAGAAAGGCAGGTTTTGCTTGTTAGAGGGCGTCATTTACCTTCCCCAGTGTCCAGAGTCAACAACCCTCGTTATGAGAGACCATTAGGGGATTGTTAGGATTGTAGTAATTGGCTCTTTGGACAAATATATGATGATCTATAAACACTGTAATGGTGACACTAAACAAGATTATAAGTCTAATAAAAAGTAATTACTACTAAGCTTGTTATATTTTAGTGTTTTTAACCTGTGTTTACTTTTTTTGCATGGTTAATCCTAGGATGTGTAAGCTATTTTTTCTTGGTGTATATATATTCAAGAAAAGATTCTCTATATGTATATTACAAATAAAGGTGATTTTAATGGATCTTACAAAAGAAAATAGTGTCTTTACTAACAAATATGCCAGTGGACTTAAGCAGAGTGTTCCTACGTTACCACAAGGTGTGGCTGTTCCTTGGTTGGGTGTTTGGCTGAGTGACCACTTTCGTTCAGGCAGTCCGCCTTCTCGGTCTCCTGTTGTGGTTCGGAAGTCACCCTTAAGCCTTTGGTCCTGGCATTGTCAAAGAGGGCTTCTTAGCCTTAAATTCACAAAATTGACAAGGTAAAATAAGATAGCCCTTAATTGTTTTTAAACTAAAAAAACTTTAGAAATATTCCGTTCTGAATAGAACGATAACCAAGGCAATATAGAGACAATATCTAAGCTACGTAATATTCATATACTTTCCAGGTTTCTGATAATAAAAAAACTCCATGATTTCCACTAAAATAAAAATCCAAGATCAGTATTGTATGACTATGCATTAAGCCATTGAAAAAGAACGCATTTAACATTTGCAGTTCATATTTTAAAATTTATATCGAATACTATAACATAATATATAACATATAACTAAAAGGAAATCAACAGTTTTGAGTACTTATTCCTAATAAGTCCATGTAATAGGCATTATTTAAACTTATTTAATAAAATGTATGGTTCTAAGTTTTTTTTTTTTTTTTTTTGGAATTCTTGCATACTTATCATTATAAGTATATGCAATAACTAACAGAGGGTTTGTAGTAAAAGTTACGATTTTTGGGAAGTGTTATATTTTGGAGCTAAGTTTTGGCAAAAAATAAACTCGAAAAATAAACAAAATTCCAAAGTTAAATTTAAAGGTAGGCCTATTAATTCACAATTGTTTATATTTATTGTAGTAAAAAGTCTTTAAAATGAAAAACATATACTTTTGATATCTAATTTAAATTGCATGGTTACTAATTAGATATGGAAATGTTTACTAAATAACACTACTAAATTTTCAATTCCGATATTACGTTCAACAATAACTACAGTTTTAACACTTACTAATGTAAAAAATATCCATATATATAGGCTAGTTTTTAATATTATCTGAAGAACATTAATTTACGTAAGATTTAATAAACATAAAAACAAGCATATTTTATCATTATTCACCATTACATTTAATACTACTAAAAGTATATAAACTATCATTGTTACATATTTAATTTGATAACAACCATTTAGAACTAAAAGAGACCTAATGATGTTTTTTAAACATAATGACTAAACTTTTTACCAACTTTAATTTACTGTACTTGAAATAAATATATAAAACTAATAATAAGTGATATTGCAATTATATAATACTAAGTTAACTCTTTTACATAAGTATTAAGTTGAAAATGATTCCTCATTCATATCACTACCTACATTACCTAGTGCTGGAGGGGGGGGGGTTATATAATGCCTAGTGATGTCTTTTGTTGTCGAAGGCATAAATCCTGGGAATGAACTGCTGACAGTTCAGCGCCTCTATCTCAAATCCCTCTCTTTAACACACCCTCTTTAACACCAAGTGATATGCTTCTAATTATTTAGGGAAGGTAAACCAACACTAATAAATAAAACAAGAACCATTATGTACATAATAAATGAATTTAGTAATTTTATCCGTATTTTGTTTTAAAGCATTATTTCTTTTTTATATAACATTGAATGTTTGACTTAAAGCTTAAATATGATATATTGATTGAAATTCCTATATATTAAATAGGTACAATTACGATTTTTTGTTAAGAGATGAAAAAAATTATATAAAAAAATTATAAGAAAGACTAAATGATAGAAATGTTTGTTACGGAATATTGAATACATTACATCTAAACTAGTTTCAGAATTGTACTTACAAAGTAACAGCTAATCTATTTTATAACCACATAGTAAAGAAGACAGAAATAATTAAATAAATAATTCTCAATAGCCAATATTTAATTTTGTACGGTTATTTTTACTGTCATTCTTGTTGTTTTAAATTTAAAAAATACATTGTTTATTTAATAATAAATGTTTAAAGTTCTAATTAATCATTATATTCACAGTAGTTTTATCATATTCTTAAAATTTTATAATATCAGATATAAACCAACAATATGCTATTATGCAAACAAATTTTAAAACTAAACCCAGATAAGCGTAAATGGGATAGCTCCAAGGTAGAGTTTTAAGGGGGATATATGTAAAGACATTAGGGGTCACTGTCTGAAGAATTTTGTTTAAAGTACATTCAAAACCTTCATATTTTAACGTAACATTGTATTTGTAACTGTACGTACTTTAATTAATACATGGTACACCAATGTATTAAATAATGTACACACATTTTGATAATCATACTATTTACACAAATCTTTATAGTACTACAGTCACATATTCATAAATCCTAACTGCGATAGTTCATTGTAAAATATGTTAATGAATCAAACATATAATCAATGAGATATGCCCATAGTTTAAAATAAAAAAAAAAACACATTTACGAATTAATTCCTCGCTTAGAATTTGAAAATATATGACAAAAACTAATGTAACAGATTTAATAATGGTTTACCAGACTATAGAACTCTATAAATGGTGTTGCTGGTTTTCAAAACAATTAAATAAGTTGTCAATAAATATGTTATACGTTACCACAAAATGTATTAACGAATATGTATTTTAGGTTTTTAATCAAAATTAATAAATATTATCTATTATAATAATTAATACGCAATCAAATAACTCATTTCAAATTATTTCCTTTAAAAAAACGTACATTAGAATTAGTCATTCATCATGTAATATGTTTATTACATAAATTCCTAAAATTCATAAAACCAAACAATCTATTTCAATGACCATGATTACGACTTGTTTTTTAAGAATATTTCATAAAACAAAATTGTTTTGTGTGAATTGTTACCATAATTTGGGATTTTTACAACGTATTCTGGGAGGTTACAGTAAGGTTAAATATTGTACTGTTTTCTTTGTAGCAGTAAATAATTAAAAAAGTTAATATGAAATAATATTAACTTTTTTAGTTAATAAAATAATAATAATAATAATAATATAATAATTATTAGTATTAATAAAATAATAAAGTGAATCTGAGTGGGAATATTCAATTGCTGAGGAAAAACATATACGCAACTGAGACATATTTCAGAAACATGAATGAATAAGTAATGTGCCAATTTATAGTTTTTTTTTTATTCTTCATTGTAAGCTGTTTTCTCATTATCCTTAGTTTTAATAACATTTTAATTTATGATTCTTATTTTTAATATGAAATATAAGTGTTATACAAGTGGTTTTTATAAATTAGAACAAAATAAATTATAATGAAAATTATGCTCTATGAAACTTCTTATAACGTTTTGAGATTATGTTTAATTTCCTAATCATAGGATGGTTATTACTACTAAGGAACATTTGGTGACGTCAGCTGTAATCCATTTAATTGCCCGTTGACAGATCAGCGCTTCTCTCTATTGTCCCTTGCTGGTCATCTGGTCATAAATTGGTTTACTGTTTCTCATTAAAAATGGACCATTATACTTTAAAAAATTACATCTTTAAAATTACTTTTATGCATGTATGAACTTAAGAATAACGTTTTTGTGATTCTATAAATATTAATAATGTTGCCATTAACATGTTTAATATTGTCTCATATAATTATAATGTTATGATAATTTACAATTAGTATGTCTACGATGTAGTTTTATTTATTCCGATATTAATATATTTATATTATCCAAATCGTATCATTCATATAAAATATATCATGTTTTGTTAATTTTTCTACATTTTCGATAATCAAGAAACCATTAAATTGTAAAAAGGATATTTTTCGTTCATTTTATAAAGTAAATAAACATACAAATTCTAAATATTCACAAATATTATGTGTGTATTCATAAAATCCTTTGGATCCAAAGGTAAAAAAATATACAATATTTATTGCATATCGTAAAGTAATTGCATATTAGTTTATAATTACATTGGGGTAGTGCCTAATTAAGCCATTTATTATTATTTTTTATTCGTAATATACATTTTATAAATAAAGACATAAAATGCATAGAGTTGAGGAAATAATTTAAATGTTATTGATAACCGTTCTGTCCATAATTAAAGTTATTTATTATTTTATCGTAACTGAAATGTTTCAAGGATACAAAATTCGGCCCAAGGTTGAAGGTCCTTTGAGAAAGTAATATCCAAGGACTGCTAACAAAGACAATAGGGATCGTTGGCGTCTCCCCCACTTCTCATCCCCTTCTAAATACTCTCCATTCCTTGTTATACACCTTCAAGAAGTTATTTTAGTCTCAAGATGGTTGAAATGAAAAGTGATGTTTGCTTCAAAACAAAATGAATTCCATCATGTTGTACGTTGGTTAGGAAAATTTTCATAGATCCTTATATGTGATCTCAAACAAAATACCTACGCAATATTCAGCAATGTAAATTATTCTTTATAAATAATTATTTAATAAAGAATAATAACAGAAAATTTTAGATCTGTTGATAGTTTGTTAAGATGATAGATTGCTTCATCACTAGATTAATCTTATGTTTGTTTGTCCACATATCGTCTGTTAATTTATATATTTCTGACATTTTCCGTTACTTCAATACCACTACTTATCGCACTTATCGCAATTACATTTAGGTTATGTTAGGTTAAGGTTAGGTGGCTTTTAAAGTTGATCACAAACTGGTAAATCCAATGATAGACTTACCGCCGAATACGCTCTCCGTGTAAATGTACGTAGAAAGAGATAAAGCCAGCGATATCGTATTACTAGTTCATAACATATTATTGGAAAACACAGTACGATATTGGAGGTAAAAATGATTGTGGAACAGTTTTTAGAGCTACATACTATTTATCAATTGGTAGTGAATTAACGGAGACAGAAAAAAATTGTGGCAGTGAACTAATGGAATATATACTATATTTCTTTTAAGACTGGACTAAGAATTACGAGAAAGAAAAGACATTAAGATATACTGTCCATCAAGAGAAGAACAACTAAACTGCATTAGCTTCAAGAGTCTACAAATCAGTGGACATTGTAAGTTATAGTTTGGTCAGTTCCTATTTCTTATCACACGTAATGTTACATGACAGTGACACTACTGCAAATAGCTTTGATGTTATTCATGATTAAATTACTAGATCAAATTAAACAAAAAAATACTTCATATTAATTTGCTTTACAACGTAAAAAGTTGCTTTTTCCGATCTCATATAAAAAATTTCAATTATTTATCGGTTTTTGCATTTTCTCACATTATACAGTAAACTACTAATTTAACCTGGTTAATGTTTGTAAATTCGTTTCTTTATATCCTTTATTGGTCAACAGATTCATTATAGTTATGTTTTTATATACTTTTGTATAAAATATAAAAAATGTACTAAAAATGTGTAAAAACTTCTATAGTAAAATTTGATATTACCAAAATTTTACATTTTTTCTAGCAAAAAACTCACTCCCAATATATTTTAAAAAGCAAAGAAACCCGCAATAAATTCACGAATTCTATATCTTAAGACTCACTGTGGTAGTAAATTGGTCGTTAAACTATTAGTTCTAGATCTATTAATACTATTGCTCGCTCTATTGAATCAAATATAAACATGTAACTATATTCACACGTTTTTCTTTGTCTATAAACTCTGTTATTGTTAATGTTATTACTAGTTTGATTTGTAAAAGTTTTTATTTCATTTACCCTTAAATTCCTTCTATTCTTCAATTGGGACAAATAGCACTGACGAGTGAAATATGAAATGTTTAAAACATTCCAGAGCCGTACCTTGCGTCACTTATAAAATGGGATTAAATTGGTAGTGTGTAACATAAGTTACTCACTAAAAAAGTACTATATTTATTTGCATTATCCTAAAAACATGCCATAATCATTACATAAGATTAAAATAACCATTCACCAAACTCATCGGTGGATCACTTATATTCCGAGGTATGAAAAAACAGAAAAATCTGCCTTCTTATTAATATGTATTAGATTACACAATAATGTAAACAATTTCCACTGAACGCATATCACGTTTTACGTACATCAGTCAACCTGTCCAAGTGTTAATACTTGACTATGAGTTTTGGATGTGAACAATCTATTCATGTAGATTATAAGCTAGTACTCATCTTCATTACGTTTTGTAAACCAACTTAAAAATTCCGACACGCACTAATACTGGTCCTATGACCGAGCTATGGACCGGAACTAAAAACTTGTTATGCAGTTCCGGTCCCTAACTTAATTACAAAAAATTCCAGCATGTTTTGCATTGATAACTCTACATATTGTGTGTGTGGTTTTTATTTAATGTGTGATTTTAGTAAACGTAATGAAGACGGGGTTGTTAACGTGTTATTAAGTTTATACGGGTGAAAAATTGACTATGTTACGTAAATAATGGTTAATCATTTTTACGTAGATATTACTTATTTGTAAAATATACCCAATAAAATTAATATGCATTCAATTTTTTTTTATTTAAAAAATCAAAATTTCTATGAATTAGGTTAATGGAATAGGCTAACCAAGTCTTTAAAAATGACTTACACAAAGTCCTATGGATTTTAAAATACATTATTGGTGGCGTTTATCCGTTTTAGTATGATATTGACCTTATTATATGTTTTCCTGTATCCTAGCTTTAACGCCTTAAGGTTTTGAATATTATATAAGCAATATAATTTTGAAAATAAATGTTTTGTAAAACTAAGGGTGGATATAACTATTGTTTATTTTACAATTGGTTAGTGGTTGTTCCCTAACATTTATATAGCTGAGTTTGTTATAATTTTTAAATCTATAAAAATATTTTTAGCTATTTAGTCGATTTCACTGGTAAAACTAAATTTGTTATGGTTACAGTGAAATACGTTTAGCACATAATCTAAGTAATTAAGTAATGTCTCAATAAATAAAACCAGCAAATAATTAACATACCGTGCATAAATTACATTGCAAAATATTTAAATCCATAATTACAGGGGTAAATATAGTATTTACACCAACAATAGTGGAAAACAATATTTACTTATCGCATGGGGTGACCTTGGTAGTACTTTGGTTCTATTCTATTATCTTTATAAATGTCTCACAACAAGTTTTTATTATATTTATTTTGTATTTCCTTTCTGTTGCATTTTGTAATGTTCGGTTTTTATTTACTTATTCTGTATTTATCGCATCCGATTGCTTATTTTTATTGAAAATTAAGATAAATATAGTAATTATATAATGATTAAGTTAAACTGCAGTTGTTGTAATATGTTTTAATTACGGAGATATTGAAATAAATTATAACACCCATGTATAAAATGCGGGTTTACAAATAATAAACATGAAAGATCGTATGCAGAAAACCGCCTTCTCAATTGTAACCAGACTTAACATTCAATCATGAAATTGTTTATAGTATAATCGTTTGAAATGAGGATAGCATTATGAATGCATTAAATGAAAGATACAGTATATTTTCATTTAAAAATGTAACAATTGTTGTGATTTCCTTGTCATAATTTTAAATTATAGTTTTATATATTTTAATATAAAATATTTTTTATGCTTGAAGTGTTTTTCATTGGCTGGTCGATTATAGATTTAATATGTAAAAATATTTACTGACAAATACGATAAAACAAATCACTCAATTTAGAAAAATAACTAAACGTTTACTTAAAAATATCATACTAATATGATAACTATTCTTAATATAGTGATATTATTTTTGTTTAAAAAAACCGCCAAGTTGGATAAAAAGAAGAAACTTGTAGTAAAGCGAACATAACCAGGCTTTATATTTGTACTACTATATTTTTAATCCAATGATATTCACTTAGCCTGTTTTATAAAAATATTGGTTCTATAATGTACAGTTATGGAACAATACGCAATAAAGTTTAATTAAAACAACATGTGAAAAAATTGTATAAATATAAAAAAACATATTTACAAGGCAAATTTATATTCATTATAAATAAGGTGAATTACTTTATATATTTATTGAATAAGAGAAACCAATGTTTTATAAATTGAAGTAGTAGATATTGTCTTGCAGTGTATTAAAATTAAAGAGTATTATAAATAAAACTTTAATCAACTGTTGTAAAAGTTTTTTATATTAAATGCAGGAGAGTGTATTTTTCAACCAATTTATTGCGCCCAAAATTAATCTTACCCTTAAGTTTTATGCGTATTAACGGAATTTATGCAAACCAACTTATCAATATCTGAAAGTAAGAAAATATAAATTTTAATAGTTAACTTGTTATACTTGTTTTATTTTTAAAATACTTTTATTCACTTGCTTTTAATTTTATTTTTAATCATCATTAATAAATATCATTTGTAAGTTGGGACACACCACGAAATATACCACCTTTGTAAGCCCAACTCCGACCACATGTTGCTAGGCAACCAGTTTTATTAAGTCCTCTGACGTCAACCATATAGTATAAGTATGATATAAATTTGCGATGAAGTAAAATTAAATTTAATGAGCAGTTAAACATATGAAATTTGGTTTTTAAATATGCAGTAACATTTGAAATTTGCTGTTTATGTTAATATAGTAGCAATATTCTTTATATATTATTAGGATAGTAATTGTATACTATAGATAACATATTTTATTGACTGTAATTTGAAAGTAAGTTTTAATATAATAATATATTACGTGTCTTAAGAAACATATGCTGTATAGTTAATTATCTTGCTATCACCAAACATATTTTTCAATATTATAGTTCAATACATAGTATGCTATGGTAAGCTCAATGGTCTTGTTTTCCACGCCTAGTATTACACGATGGAGTTTAGTACTTTGTTTCATAACAAACCTAGATCTTATATTTACATGGAATAAGGAACTAAATTAAAAGTGATTTATTGGTATAAAATTTACAAAAATCAAAAAGATTAAAATATTTACCTTGCATGATTTGTATATGTGATTTATAAAATGAAGATTAAAATGTGTACCAATTTGTATGAGTTACATATTCAAAGATAAAATTACTTAAAAGTTATTGGAAATATGTTATTATTTTAAGCTTTTATTTGTTGAACGTTTTTCTTAGTTTTCTTTAAAAGTGACTTTTTCTTCTTTGATTCTTGACTTCCACAATTTGTTTTTCCTTTATAATTAAACAACTATGACAGGTTTTACGGCAACAATAATTACTTATTGTTAGTATATTATGCCGTTTGTAAACTATGAAATATAGAAGCACATATCATATTATTTAAATTCATGAAGTAAACAAAAGCAGTTTTTCTTTTTTATTATTTTAGTTTTGACTTTATACAAAAATTACAATGTACTGCAATCTATATTAATATTATCTTGAAATTTATTAATCTAGCGAAAGAGTTTTATTTAATTATTTAGTTTTGTATTCGATTAAAATTAACCTAATTGATAAAATAAAATACATTTGGAGAATGTAACAAATTTTGACTCTAAACATCTAATACTTTTTTCACTAAGTCCGTTTTGTAAAGGTTTATAATATTAGTGTAAGTTTATTTTAAAGTATTTGGGCTAATCAAATGTTCATAAGATATTTTATAAGTCTCGTGATTTATCAGCATAATTCTGCTTTAATTTATTTCCAGTATCGTAATACGGGTTGGACCGTTTCTGATTTCTATGTACATGTTGCTAGGTCATAGCAATCAGACATGATCCAACCCCTACTACTATAATGTAAATAGTTTACTTACTGGCCATAGAAGTCTCTATTTATTAATTTTCGGTCATCTTACTTAGGTATATTTATTACAAAAATATTATGTATACAAAAAATATACATTTATTATTTTTATTTATTTGATTTTTTTTAAGTGTAGAAAACCTTTTTTTTAATAGGCTACCGATTTATTCTCACATGTTGAATTCAACTAATTGAGATTCAATATGGTATAATTTAAATATTTTATTAAAAGATTGTCCTATTGGTATTAAAGTGTGTATTAGCATTAATATAAAGATAATATTATAGACTATATAACAGCTATAATTATTATGTATATAAAACTGAATTTATATAAACACGATTAAATAATAAACGAAAATTCTATTTCCTCTTTATCACGAATATGACATATAACTTAATTAATAAATGATAGGCAATTTAAAAAAAAATATAATTGTTTTGCTTTTATAATAATTATAACATGAATTATATTATTAATACGAGTTAATTTTATTTTCATGTGTTTAAACTAAATAAATGTACGAGTAAATAACTCATACTATCTAACCATATATTCCTTTTCATTCAACATTTTAATAATTTATATTAAGGTGTAATTTACATTCTAATACTACCAGTATTATTAGAACAATCAGATTGACAGTAGATCAGTCATGTGATTGCGGGGAGTCTATCAAAACTATGGATCACATAGTTTCAGAGAGCCCCTTCCGCTGTTTTTCGAAGGTATTTGCTAGCATAAATACAATCGGTGAGGCAGTTCCTAAATGGCTAGATGGACTGGATTTAGCTTTGTGATAGGAAATAATTTTTTATTTATTTATTTTTAATGTTCATTATAGTGAAATTACTTTTGGAATATTTGTCCAACTACAAAACTCCGATGTTACATATTTTTAAATTGAAATAAAATAATAATCGTTGCTGGAAAAATCGTACGATATATGTAGTAGAACAATGAATGAATATTTCTCATGTGAACATAATTGATATTGAACTAGACATCAGGAAACTCACTCAAGAATAGATTACGTGGAAAGTTTACAATGCTGATGTAGGTCACTGGTTCCTTCAGACGATTGGCAGTCGAAATAAATAATGGTAACATGAGAGTTATTATATGTTTATATATTTTAATCCGTTAAAATTGGTAACATTTCACGTGTTATATGTATTATTGAATAGTTCATAAGACAAAGAGGTTGACAAATATATAAGGGAACACCTAAGTTAGTGATAATATGACCTGATGTGTAGCCAGTGATAGAACGTAGGAGCATTCTATCATTAGCATAACTAATGTAAGAATATAATTATTTACATCCGAATATTGTTTTTTTTTTTTTTTTTTTTTTTTAGTTTCTATATAGTTGTTTGTTTTTTCTAATACCAAAACGTTATTTTAGACTTTGTTGACCTATTAAAGAGTTACAGTTTGCTAGGAGTCCTTATATTTGTCTGTAGTTTTGAATTTTATATTTATATATTATTTCTAGCTGTAATACGTTAAACATAATCTCATTTTAAATGCATAACCACCTGTAAGCTTAGTTTTTTTCTTGTTAGCCTGAGTATATACTTGAGGACAATTTATGTTAATTAGTATTTATGGTTATATTAAGCATGTATTCGGATACGTATACAGAATGTTGAACTTAACTTGGCTATCATTGGAATCTTGGAAACCACAAAAAAAAAAAAAAGACAATGTTTAAATTGAGAACATTTTCATTTTTCCTAAACAATAAATTTTCTAGACAAAATTTATGAAATCAAGCCACCATTTTGCAGGTCAAATTTATTCAGCTGCCTGCCAAACTCAAATTTTTTCTGCACCAATAACTACCTAAACTACTTACAAGAACATGTTGTTATTAGCTACATTTGTAATGAAAGGACTTGTCTGTAACCTAACCTAACCTACACAGTATCTTTGTGAGTTTATCTGGAGTAAGCGCCTAGGACATATTGTATAGTGAGTGTTTAATACGTCCTGAAACATGTTTCATATCTCTTTTATGAATATTTGGTAATAGAAAAAGTTTGGGTTTGGTGGGCAGCTTAAGGAATTTGGCCATTTTGCAATATGGCTGCAGATTCAAAATTATTAATGTATCGGCTACCCAATTTGTTATATTTTGTGTTTTTCTTTTTCTATAAACCTAATAGTTTTGGAGGAAAGGACTTAAAATTAAATTTAAACATAAAACTAAAACTAAACGTTTAGTTTTCCATTACACATTTTGAGGTTTGTCACCATATAGTAATATTATGGTTTGATTTTAAAAATAATTTAATGTTTACCAAAAATAAGAAATCCACCTTTTAAACTTTATTGCGATCCTTGAACTTTCCAAGATCCCATTGGTAGCCAACCTAAATTAAGCACCCCGTATACTTGTTTTAATGTAATCATTTATTATGTAATGTATTAAGGACTCTATGATTGGTTTTAGTTAAGAATATCTCATGGTATATCAACTTTTGTACGTTTATATTCTTAAAGTAAATTTTTAATAGCATCCATTACTACTGAAACTATAATTATTTAATATTTTCATTTTATTTTTAAAAAATAAAACGATATATTGATCATGAAACACTTACTTGAAATGTGAATGTAATAATTGAACCTTTATATAAGAGTATATTATACTTTTAAGTGAACTATAAATATTCCTTAGTTATCCGGCTAGGTGACTCTGAGACTAAAGTTTCGGACTGTCAAGGTCAAATTCAAAGATTCGGATCTCTAACTAATAGAACTGTTAATACTTCACTTCGTTGAATAAAGTTAACGCAAATGCCTGTAGGCCCATAACAGTGAGTTTATTGAAAATTAAACCATTTTATATTAAATGTGTTTATTCATTTACACTGATTCATTCAACAGCACAACAATGGTCAGTCGAATTATTGTAGACCAAGTCGACAAAAACAAGTTTAGTGTATGTGCGACTAATGCTCTTGAACCGGTATAAATTTATTAGTTGATTTGATAACTAAAATTTTGCAACTTATATTTATACTTCTTATCAATACATAAATGGGATTATAATAATACTTCTATATTTCTCGTAACTAAAATATGATATGACGATGTTTAAATTAATATTTTTTTACAAATAAAAACACATAAAATATTTTCAATGTATCTCATTATGTATAAACATACAATTCACTTTTTATTTCTTAGAACTAAAGAAAATTATTATATTTCATTTATTCATAATTTAATGTAGTTCATAAACTGTTACTCAGTCTTTTGTGCTGTAATTTTAATCTCATCTTCTTCGCAGAAATTAAGGCTGCCTGCCTCACGTTTCTTCCAGCAACCTTAATTCGTCTTGTGTTAGCTTTTATGAAATATTTTTCTGTTGAATTAGTTAAAGTAAGTAAAAAAGAAACCAAATGAAGATAAAATAAATGAAAATACATCTTTCAATATTATACGATACAAAATGAAACCCCATATTACCACATACTAAAATACTGGTATATTCCTAAATTCATTTAAAAACCAGGTATTAAAACAGCTTGGAAAAATAATGAATGCAATAATTACATTCTAAGTAAACGTACTTTTATTTATAATTTAACTTAAGCAAAGATGTCCATTTAGTCACCTTTTATAACAAGCGGGACAAACATTGAATAGATTTTACAGTGAACAGCCGGACAGGAAATGAGTATCAAAAATGGTTATAAACGTAAAAAAAAAAAATAAATCAATCTATTTATTTAAAACATGAAAAAATTGTGTTTGGTAAAATTTTTATTATCATTTAAAAATTATTTTAAATCTAAATAGTTTTACTATCAAACATAAACTTCAACATTGAAAATCAAAGAAAAATCAAACCTTGAGCCATTTATACTGACTGAAAAATTAGTCTGAGGGCACGGCCAGTGACAGCTGGACATAGGCAAGGAGTGAAGAAGGTGCTCTTTTGAGAAAACATTAGCCTACTCAAACAGTTGTTTGAAGAAGTGTTACATATCTATTATTACTGTCAGCTGATGTTTATTATTGTAATATTTGTTATTAATATAGTCAGTAGCAGCACTGCCGTGCACATAGACTAATTGTTCAATCAGTACATTCCTACAATATAGATATAATTTGAAACTGACAGCCTATTTAAAAATTAGTGATTAAAATGTTTGAGTAATCTAATAAGTCAACAAGAACATTAATTAGTCAGTAGCGTAGTTGGTTCAATCCTAGCTTCATGTGCTAAAGGTTCTCATTTCGATCCCAATCAGAGTCATAACACATTTTGAGAAGGATCAGCTGATAAACACCGGCTGTTCATTTGTCATTGGGCTATTAATTAATGACACTTTCTAAGGAATAGTCGGCCTTAGTTTGTAATAGTGACTACGTTCGCTCATCTACACTCATCACACTCATTCGAAATCCATATTCACCCATAACTTGACGATCGGCATCTTATGAATAAAATAAAATAAATAAATAAAATAACATTTCAGTGATCAAATTAAAAATAAGATACATTTACGTATTTGGATACGATACATTTTACACTTAATAAGATTAAAATGAAAATAAAACCAACCAACAAAATATAAAGTAATTTATACAGATATACAACCAACATAAATTATTTTCTGTCTAGTAAATAAAAAACCTTTTTTAAGCAGAATTATATTTTAACAAGTATAATTGTACTAGTATTACTAGTATAATTTTAGGAAAAATTTTTCTATACCTATATTAATTTAAAACAACATAAATAATAAAAATAAAAAATACTTAACGATTTGATCAATTTTGTTGTTATGACGTAATGACATTGGAAAAACTGTTGGATGAATCCTTTATTAAATCTCCTCTTAGAAAGTGTGATTATCCAATAAAATCACAGCTGATCTTAGATACTGTTTTATAGCATTGTTCAATGGATTCAGTAGTACCAGCATATGACTGATACGGAATGGTCCTATATTCAGTATTAAAGTAAGTATGGTCTATGAAGTCTAACGTAAATATGCATATGTATACGAGTTACATAAATCTGCATACATAAGTATATTATTTGAAGAAATACCCAATGTGCCAATTGTATATTAAACATATTAAATATAATGTTGTAATTAAAATTCAAGGAGTATTTGGCAGGTCATTTCATTCAAAGTTACGTTAAGGAAAAACATGATCCTAAGTCACATATTGGTTGCCATTGAGTAAACACTGCTAGGTAAGTTTGGGTGTCAATCCAGTGTAGCTAAGAGAACAGAGTATAAGCTTTGAAAATCTGTCTAATACTGGTCGGATTTCATTTAAAGCAGTAGGTCCTTTAATTGTTTTTGCAATTGGATAATTAATGGCTGTTTCTAAGGAATAGTCGACCTTAGCTAGATACAATAATTACATGAAGTCATCTTCTACCCTCATATTTACTCATATTATTGGTGTTTCAATAACAATTGCTCCTTAACAAATGAAGATCTGTCTGTCCCTTTAAAAAATGTTTAAAAAACTAACCTACACATAATGAAAAATAATTAATTGCAAGTTTTACAATGTTATATTATAACCCTTCAAACAATTATAGCACGTGCAACCAATATGACAAGCAAATAATTGATCTTAATCATTATAAATCCAAACAAAAATGGTAAACTAAATATGAATTAATAAGGTTCAATACTAAATTTAATAAATCATAATCTAAGTAAGTTTGCATAAGAAATATACATAAATGATGTTATCCTGAAGAATAAAATTTGTGATAAAATCAGAGTGCCTAATAAAATCCCTGCTGATTCCTCATTACAAGCAGCTGTGCTCAAAACTACGTACAAATGGTGCATTGGCAGGAGCTCAATAGAAAATATTTTATTACAATGTCTCTTTTGGAAACATAAAATTCCTGACTAAACACCGTAATGATATTTGAAAATGTCATACTTAATGTTGGAGCAGGCTTTAACTTTTACTTATTTTTATGTTTTAAATTAAATTAATTATTATATAAAAAATTTTTTACGTTCTTGAACTCTTTAAAATGATAGAAATTTAAATGACTTTTCTAGTTATTTTGATATTTTAAGAAACATAAATTGTAGAAAATTTATTTTTTTGTGTGTAGATATAATTACTTCATACTAACAAAATTCATTGGTACATGGACTTAAGAAAAATATTTTGTTGATGTAGTTATGCTATAAATTCTTAATTAATAATTAAATTTTTTTATATAGTCATTGTATACTTCATAAATAATTTAAGGTAAAAAATATTCCCTTAAAAATAGTAATATTTTAAATAAAATTCAAATAAAAATTGAAAAATTGTTCACACCAGGGTAAGGAAAAGCTATTAACTGTATATAATTTTTAAAAATAAGACAATTTAAACCAATAAAAACTTTATTAGTGAGGCCTTTCGATAGCAAGGCTATCATCGTCAGACACATCACAAATAAATATACAAAAAGTAAATAAATGTAATATAAGCTTATATAAACATATGTTTAAAAACATTTTTAACTTTCGTGGCTAAGTATATTATTATTATTCTAAATGGTAGTTTTATTATGAATTTTAAAGTATTATAAATTGAATTTAAATTAATTGTTTATAGTTTTGAAAGTAAAATAGAATTTTGAATCGGTCCATCTTCTTGGTTTAATAAATTTTCAGAATTTGTTTTGTTAATTTACCATGCATTTAAATATCGTGGTATTGTTATGAATTTCACTATACAACAAACATTTATTGTTAAATGTTAAAAAATAAAAGGTTATTTCAACCACATAGTAATGGATATTTCAAAATTAGTTTGGATAATATAAATAATAACATATATTAAGAAATGCAGCTAAAAAATAGCCATTACTAACACAGTTAACTAATAGTACTTCTGCTTAAAAATTAACTGAAGTAGACGTGTCCTTTAGTGTCCTCTAACGACAAGTAGGAAACTAAGATTCTACAGCCCTCAGCTAGACGGAATGTTAGTTTATTGTATTTTATTATTTTGTATTAATAACAGCAATATAAAAATAAACACAATAAAAATGAAAGTTATAGAGTTAGAATTTAAATGTTCTTAAAAAATAATTTTAATTACGAACAATAAAATATTGTTATAAAAACATATTGCTAATTGATCTATTTTAATTTTAATGTAGTATATAATAAATTTAGTAAACATTTAATAATTGTAATTTGTTTTTTGTAATACTATGGCCAGTGTTAATGCAGTGATTAGCAATTGCACATTTTTCTTCTCTATTAAATTTTAGGTGTGAAAACTTTTCTTGAAATCTTTTTTTAATTTTCCTTTTCGTTTGGCCTATGTATTTGCTGTTACAGTCATTCCTATTAACTGTATACATACATAGGATATATTACGTAATTAGTTAAAATCCTTGGTGAAAGATAATTTGTTATATCCTAACTAATTTTTATTTTAGTTACTTTTGCAGGAGTACGGGTAGGTCGTTTGGTAAGAACCAATATGCATGTATGGTGGTATTGACTCAACCATTCACCTATAAACACACAATAGTTATTGAGCAAGCCAATACGAATATTTTTTCAACGAATCGTGTGAGATAAATAGTGTTTTTTTTCAAATGTATAATTAATTACTTCTTATACTAAGAATTATCACAGATTTAAATATCATTAAGCATCTTAGAAAAATAATATTTTTATTTACCTTTTAAACCCATATACTTTACAACTTTAAAAACATAACCTATACAAAAATTAAGTGTTTTGTACATATATCTATTACAAAGTTCTCTACTAAGATGGAAAAAACACTCCTTATGCTATAAATATAGATAATATGACAAATGAATGTAAAACCATTATGTATAAAAATAATCCTCCATATATATATATTAAAAATTCTGATTTATTATAGGTTTCGGAACTTTTGGAAATGTGATGGATTAGTTATATGACTAAATAAATAGAAAAAACCGTTTCACGTTTTTAGTAGATAGGCCAAAGGACCCATAAAATTCATGTCCAACAGGCTCACTGACATTCAGATAAAAGATAAAAAACATTTTATGAAATGAGAGAATTATGTATATATATATATATATATATATATATATATATATATATATATATATATATATATATATTGAAATCAAATGGATGGATAAACACGTTATTAATAAATATGTATAAATTACTCTTAAGCATATTTTTGTTCAAACAGTTTAGCTTTCTTATTTCAAGTGACTTTTTAATAAAATATATGCAAAGTTGCAACTTTAATACTTTTTACGTAAATGTGACAGGGTAGCTCCCTAAGTACTGGTCAGAATAATTTACTTAAATTTATATTGTTAATTATACATTTTAAAAATTTAATTTCCCAAATATTGATTATTTTTACATAACATATTTTGTCCGGTAGATTTGCTGATATGATGATGTCGGTTGTTTCTAATATTAAAATACAACATAACGTTCAAAGCTTGTTAGAAATTATAACAATTCAAAGACGTTGCAGTTAAAATTCAGACGATAAAATCATACTGCAGTAGAATATTTAAAATTACTGGAATAATATTATGAATAGTTTTATTAAAGAATTTATCGTTGGCTTAAATACGTAGCTCTGATTCGTATTCGAAATAAGATACAGACAATATTTCATATATTAACAAACATAATTATACAAATATAATTAATTAAATAAATTGAGTAAGTAATTTAATTCATTTCCTAGCTTGATGTTATACTGTGATCTTCTCCCTTGTTCCACTAATTCTTAGACTGCTTCTCAGCAATTTTGAGCAGTAATTTTAGTCCCATAATCTTTCCAGAGATTAAGACAGGCAGCCTCATAATAATTCTCCCAGGAACCTGCATTCATCTTGCACCAGCTTTTATTAAATATTTGTTGTTTCATTGAAACATTATTGAATTGTATTATACGGGTAAACAGTAAGAAACATGTAAAAATAAATATGTATTTAATTATACAACAAACGTTTTAGTGTTAAATGTTAAAACATATAAAGTTATTTCACCACACAGTAATGGGTATTTAAAAATCAGTTTGAAAAAATTAAATAGTAAAATATATTAAGAAATGCAGTTCTAAAAAAATAGCCATTACTAACAGAGTTAACTAATAGTATTTCTGCTTAAAAATTAACTGAAGTAGACGTGTCCTTTAGTGTCCTCTAACGAAAAGTAGGAAACTAAGATTCTACAGCCCTCAGCTAGACGGAATGTTAGTTTATTGTATTTTATTATTTTGTATTAATAATAGCAATATAAAAATAAACACAATTATAATAGTTAAAAAGTTTGAGTTTAAATGTTCTTCAAAAATAATTTTAATTACTAACATTAAAATATTAAGTTATAAAAACATATTTCTAACTATTGATCTATTTTAATTTTAGTGTAGTATATAATAAACTTAGTAAAAATCATAGTAATAGACTTTCCTTACATTCATATGTACTTATATGAATTTCAACTAAAAATGTAAAAACTTATAGTGGATAAGATTTTTAGTAAAGTGTTCTCATACTAATATTGTTTTGATGGCGTTATAACAATAGGATAATTGGATGAGAATATTCTATTAAATATCCTCGTGCAAGTCAGATTGTTCAATAAATGACAGCTGTTCAGGGATTCTTAGTTGCTATAGCATTGTTCAATAAGTACAGCTTTACGTGAACATAACCGATATGGAAATTCACCATTTAGAGTTCAATAACTAAGTAGGATTTGACCTATGTAACCTAAAGCGATTGTATGTAAAAAAGCTACTTACAAATTCACACTTGTCTATTAGTTGAACGAATACCTAATTTAGTATGAAAATAAAAATTTTAACATATAAACAGGGTGTATTTGGTCTTTCTATTCATATCTGTATCTCAAGGAGAAACTGTTCTATAACGTTAAATACATGCTAGTGATATATCCTGCTCAATCGTTATCTCCAAGAGGAAACTACTAAAATAACAAATATACACCGAAAAACTGTTTATATTGGTTTGAATCAACGATTAATAACAAAAGCAATAATAAGTTTTGATTTCATATAAATAGCAGCTATTTTACTCATTTTTGTGTATAGTTACTTTATAGGTAAATGATAAAAAGTATTTGCTAAATCTAAACCAAAATGTAGCCAGGACTTTAATGGATAATATTAATACAATATATATATATATATATATATATATATATATATATATATATATATATATATATATTGTATTAATATTATCCATACAATAGAATAACTACCAATAGTACGTATAAAAACAGTTTTAAATATAATTTAACATAGAAAAAAGATTAATATAAAAAACAATGACTATTTCCCATTTTTTTAGAAATTTATGATACAGCTTATATGATTTTTTTAGTAAAGTACAGTTTATTAAATTGAGTTCAACTGTGTTTATATTTTCAAAATAACAATATGAATATATTTACTGCTTTTAGTTACTTTAAAAATTATAACAAATTGTAATTTTAAGTAAAATATTAAATTGTAGTTTACTTTTATATTTATTAATATAGAAGTATTCTACAATTAAGGAAGATTATTAAAAACATTCTATATTTTGGGTCACTATTATTTCCATAGAAAATATTTTACCTAATTATTTATAAAACTAAATCCTCCCTACATATCCCAGAGGTCCTAAAATGCTGATGAAATATATTTGTTGCACAGTTTGGGTGATGGATAGCTTAGTAATATTTTGTTATCAAATACGCGGAAAATATTTTATCGTTTTTACTTTATAGCGGCCATGAAATTTATGTCCATCAGGGTCCTGACGCTGATATAAAAGAGAAAATATTGTTTAAAAAAAAGAGAAATATGTGTATATACTGCTTTCAAGTTCATGAACAAATCAGCTGTTATGAAGTGTATATACTTCATTATGTGCAGTGTTTTATGTTGTAAGAAAGTAGGTAGTTATCTTATTTGAACTTACTTTTATTTATTGTTTTCACCAAAATAAAGGTTATGCCACCTTTGTACGTGTAAGGGTGGGCGGGTGTGTCAAAACCATTGTACGTGTAAGGGTGGGCGGGTGGGTCAATACCTTTGTACGTATATGGGTGGGCGGGTGGGTCAATACCATTGTACGTGTATGGGTGGGCGGGTGGGTCAATACCATTGTACGTGTATGGGTTAGGTTAGGTTAGAACTACTAATATTCATGACAATTACTAGGGATATTAGTAAAATATAATATATATGTGCGTTATTTTTAAAATTAATATAACTATTCAATTTTAAAATTAAAGTCATTACAGTTTCAATAATTAGATCTAGTCTATCTTTAGATTTAAAAGATACATTTTAACGCAGGATTGTGGAAAAACATTGTAACGTTACTGATAAAATAGATTTTAGTCTTTAAACAAGATTATGAATTTATAGTGAAATTAATTGAGGTAATTTTATGTATTTCGTAATGTATTTTTTAAATGAATAAGACAAAATATACATGTTGTTAATTTTAATTAAAGTAAATCACAAGTATTTTTTACTAATTTTGAAACATAGTATAAGCAAAAGTCTAATGATTAATTGTAGTGCTGGTAGTTCATTGACGTTAGTTGGCCTAAACACCACTCATGTATACAGCAGTTCTCAACAACAGCTGGGGCATAACAATAGTCAGTTGGATTATTGAGGTCCAACTTTGTTGTTCATTTGATTAACGCTCCCTTAGCTCGTATAATTGTTAATAAATTAATATATTCCTGCTAAGTTTAGTATTGTTTTATTTTTAATAAAAGATTAAAGACAAGAGGTTTTGCTTAGATTTGTTTATCTATATTAGTATTAACGTATCTGATATAACCTATATAAGAAAAGTTTAAAATTGTATATACTATTAGTATCAAAATACTATTAACTATTTAACCTACGTAATTATATTAAAATACAATACTTTCATTAAATTTATTGTTAATATGCATTAATGTTCTCCTTTGTTCCACTAATTGCCGAACTATGAAAAGAAACGGTCAACTCAACTCAGGAAAAGGCGGCAGCGAAAGCAAGACGAGAAAATCTTTGTACTAACTATTTACGTGAAGCTCCCCTCTACACAAATTTCCCTCGAAACCATCATGGAGCTTCGAAGGAGGAAGCAAACATAACAACGTTACTGTAACCTGTAAATTGCAGAAAAAATGTCAATCCGGCTCGACAGGAAAAGTACTTGTAGAAACAAATATTGGTTACTTTGTTTCTAATGAGAAAAATCTACTTTGTATTTGAGGGAATAAAATTATCAATTTCTATGAAAAACTGCAAAATCTTTATTAAAATTTTATAAAGTTTGGGCTAGTTTCATAATTAAAGTACTTTTTCTAATATTTGTATTTTATAAAATTAATATAACAAAATAATAATACAATTCTATATTGTTATTTTAATATTTTAAACGTTGGATGATAACTTAATATACCGTATCCTATGTACAACAGTACCGATGATGTTAAGTTTTATTATGTATCATAATATACCTTTTATCACACTGAATTCAAAATGTATCACTGATTTTGTACTAATCATGTAAAAGCACAACTATATATCTGTTAAAATAGTTTAAAATTTCTTTTTATTGAAACAAAAATAAGAAATCTTATAATTAGTTTAATTTGTTATGTACATATATTTTGGTTAAAATAAAAATTGTATGAAGTATAATTTATTTTTTAATAACAAACGATTAAGAAAATATTTTATTTACTCAAATAACACGTATTTTCAAAATTGATTCATGTTCTATATTTTACAAATCGGTTTCGTACTTTGGAGTAAAAAATCTTAGTATTATATGTCATTAATTGTTTGACTTAATTTTAAAAATACTATTAACACTCTAGTATATACGCTTTATTTTATAACAATATTTTATGAAATATGTTTAAAGCTGTAAAGTAGTCTAATTGGTGAGAGGAACTGATTTATTTAACGTATCAAAAAAATGGTCCTGCAATAAAAAAAATTATTAACTCGTTGGCTAAGAACATAGCTAAATTCAGAGAACAGTGCCATGTAAATATTTATAAAATCAACGTAAATACTGTCGTATAGTCAGTGCAGCATTAGTAATTCAAACCCGAGTCAGTAGTCATTAGTCGATACATGTTTTATGATAAAACACTTATTTTCATTCTGATATAAAGTATCTTATGATTCTAAAAAAATATGTTATTTTATTACAAATCAAAATTATGTTTTAATATTATAGCTATGTTGTAATTATATGGTCATATTTCAATGTTATACATGAAACAAACATGTATGTCTAAAGATGGTAAAATTGTTAAAAAGGAACGATACTAAAAACTATTTACTGGTATGTTTGTTCCATCTATAACATTACATTAAAAATCTAGTAAGAATAGAGCATGAAGAATGATATGTTTATATGTTCTAAAATATATTTATATTTTTCCTAAGCATAGTTTGTATTACAAAAGTAAAAAAAAAAAAAAAAAAATAGATACTTTTGTACTTTTGCCAGCGTGATGACTCAGTGGCTAAGATTCGGACTGCGGAGGGCAAGGTCCAAGGTTCGAATCCCCACTGAGCCAACGGTCGGCACTTCACTCGTTGAATAAAGTTGACGCACAGGCCTGTAGGCCCATGTCAACTGGCGAGTGAAGTTAAAAAAAAAAAAAAATATGATTAAAAATGTATCCTATAGTAATATTTAAAAGAAAGTAAACATTTAGAGAATAATTGTATTATTGTATAAATCTGTTTGTATTTAGTTGGAACAAAATACCTAACATCCACAAAAAAATGTGCATTGATCAATTGTTTTCCAAAAAATACTTACATGGAGATCTGACACTAAATAATGAATACTAACATAAACACATTTAATAATTTAATTAATTAACAGTTTTGTACATAAACAGCCATGTTGTATTTGAGGGAATTTTAATTGAAGAGTGGTCATATTTATACAAAGTTTGTTATAGCACATAACCTTCAAAATATTCCGGAAACAGTATTGAATATAGCTATATACCTCTTTGTAAACAAAAAATACATATTTTATTCATAAAATGAATAGCCATTAATAAAGTGGCCAAAATGTAATATATTATTTTAATGGGAAATATGTTGTGTAAGAAGTACTTTGTCTGAGAACAATACCAATAAAACACTCGTTTGGAAAATGAAAATACTTTTGGAGAGCACCATCTCCATACATCAATTTTACCAACGCCATAATAGTATTTGCTCGCTGATCCAAATGACACTCCCATTTGACATATGGTCCAATTTCCCAATATGTGTCAACAGTCATTTATATTCTCGACAGCATTTTGATATGCTAGAAACGAAATTATAACATAATAAATAATATTGAACTGCGATCATAATATTGAAATTAATATAATATTTAATAGTCTTATTTTCTTTAGTGATTCTCAAATACGTCCTAAATATTTAACGTCCATCGATACTAATACAAGTTATGCTATATATTGTTTTTTTTTATTCAACCATTTTAATATATAAAGATATGTTTAATACATAGTAGAACTAGTTATGCTATATATTCTTATTTTGTTTACTCAACCATTTTAATATATACAGATATGTTTAATACCTTGTTTCGGATCATTTATCTACTAATACCATGTATATACACGTTCTGCATGTATAATCCTTTCATAATAAACAATATAAAAGGAGGTCTATAAAGTTTATAGATACATTTCTTTGGTTTATCTAAAAATTTTAAATTGTATACTATAAAATATACTAATAACATTAAGTATATTAACAAGCAATGCATTCTCTGAAAAGTAAACGTTTGTATTTTAATAGATTTACTATTTAATATTTCAATATTCAAAATCAAGATATGTATTCAAATATAAAAAAATTATGTAGAAATTCTTTGAAGTGCGTATATGTTTTATAAGAAATTATATACAGTACTTATTCAATAAAGTATGCCATTAGAATCGATGATTTTTACGAATAAAAGAACCCCTATTATCAGTTGTTGTCCTAGGGTTGACTACAACAATTGTATGTTTCCTATAATACGTCAAAACAAATTGAAATTGAAAAGATCTTTCAAATACTCATACAGTTTTAAACGTGATTTTGAGAGAGATATCTCCTTAAGTACATCCTATTTCCTCAATTAATAATTTTCACTGTTGTTAGAATATTTAACAAAATTGTACCTAAATCAGAGAATATATATAGCATTGTCTGTCAATAACAAAAATTAACTATAGACATTTATATTATTTAACATGTCTAAATATTTTTGCGTTATTAAATCCCTAGCCTTCTAGTAAATCCACAAAAAACATCAGGAGCGAGCTTTAAATCATATAAAAACACAAGTTACCTTATTTAATATTTACCACTAAATACCTGGGTACAACATATGACTGCATTTTTATGAAATTTAAAAATCAAATGTTGTAAAATTTATTGAAATACCTAGTATATATATTTTACTAACCACGATAAAAAACATTATATTAGTACAAATATAGTATAGTATTTTCACAAGTTTATATAGCCCAATCTGAGCATATGACGGGCTTAGTTAGTAACCAGACTAGACACGTCACTCACGATCATTTTAAATCACATACTCCATAAATACGCACATAGTAGTGTCGTTGTTCAGTATGCGAGAATTATACTTTGAATATTTCTTGTTTCTTTTTTACAATTGTTCTTTTATTAAAATTAAAATTTTATTGGAAAATCATGACAGGATTTGGGAGACGTATAATATGGTTGAGCCCCTTTTTATTACGTGTAATAGAATAAATCTTAATAAAATAATCTATAAATATAATAGCGTGATAAATACCCCTTTTCTTGTTGAGAACCATAAAATAGAAAGATGTAACATAATTATGGAATTATAATCCGGCTTAATCATTTTATATGATGGTAGAGTGATTTGAATGCTAATTCAAGAAATAATAACAAAACAAAATATACAAGAAATAATAGCTTATTCTCCTTAATATTATGTGAGCTGAATCCAATACGAAAACATTGATAGGTTTCAATTAATTTCTTAAGATTCCACTTTTTTATGAATTAAAAATGGAATGCGTAATATTAACTAAGAGTAACATAAAAATAAGAACAATTTAAAGAACCTGTTAGATAAATTTCTAAAAGTCAATATGTGCGTTTAGTAAACAAAAGCTAGAAAAATGCTCTAAATATAAGAATTTTTTAACTCTCAAACGTACGTTTGTTCATAATATTCATAACATGACTTTATTCATATAGAAGACATTTATTCTATTCATCTATTGAATGTTTATAAGATTAAGGTTAGAATATTTTATTATAATTACAAACAAATTGTTGAAAACTATTTTCAAGATAAATTCGGTAATACTATTTTTCAAATTACATTAGTACTCCACACACCTTAAATTTAATAAAAAAGCTCTGAAAAACTTGTTAAAAGTTTTTGTAAAAAGGTTTTTTCTGCTTTGCAAACAAGTTGGCTGGAGAATAAGTCGTTGTGATTGTCTGTTCATCTTTTGAGTTGGCCTGCATCCAAGTTGCTTGGGTCCTTTTACACGATTCAATTACAAATTCTTTTAAAACCTGAATATCGTAGTAAAACTTGATATTTTATATTTTAGTATTACATGAATAATAACAAATTTTAAATGTTTAAGGTATATACATATAAATGAAAACGATGAGAAGTTTACAATAGCAATGTAACATTTATAAGGATACCAGAAGCTGCTTTGTTATGTTATAAATGCCACCTAAAAACAGAACTATAAAAACTTTTTAGAAATATCTGTGTTATTTTAGTTGTCTTCTGCTCCACAGAAATGTTGTTTCTATTTTTTGGTCTTATGTATTATATATAGACACGAAGAGGAGTACTAAATATTTTTGGTTTGAAAATGTTTTAATATGATGGTAATTTCAATATTATAAACTACTATTCATATTGTATATGAATAGTACTTAAATTATTTTATAAATATACACTCATATTTATTGTTTAAAAGGGTTTAGTGTTACAGCTTCGTAAAGTTTGGGGTGGTCTTTATAAATAATACAAATAAACTTGGGAATTTACAAACTTCAGTTTAAAGGTAATTGAATAAGAAAACAAGATATGTATCCCATTAAAACTGTTATTTCCAGTACATAAGCATTTAATGTAATAGTTATATAAAGAAACAACATCTCCTTTATGATGATGTAACCCTACGCGATGTTTTGACTTGGTACAACTCTAACTTTTTATAAGAAACCCATTTAAAAATAATATTTGGTTTTTACCATTTCAAAACATCATTTAGTGTTTCTAATCGAAATGACATTTCCAAAAATCCCTGTGCCCCCTATAAAAAAGAAATACTGGAGACTTCAGATGTAATTAAATATAAACAAAATATTCATTAATTATTAACTAAATATATATAGATCAAGGTAGAGCAACAACAAACGATCCTCTGGATAATCTTGGAGATACGGATGCTACCCCTTCAGTTTGCAAAATTCAACTGAGTGAAGCTCGGTCTGCCAGTATTACCTACTATATTTATCGTGCAAATTCTTACTTGACGAACTTAGGAGCATATAACCAAATTAGATGAAATATAACTACATCCACATAATGAGTTAAAATAAAGGTAAACTGGTCATTTTAATTTCTTAAATTAAGAGTGAAATGACGCATGAATAACCTGCAGGATTATTGATACGTCACTCTGACTGTTTTAAATATGGTAGTTGTGATACACAAAGGGTTGAACCTATTCAATGGTAGTCATTAAGGAGTTTACCATGTGTTCGTGGTACTCGACAATAGATCTGCACAAAGACATACCAAAACAACCGTTGTAGCCCGATACACAGCCGCATTATTAACAGTATTTTACTTTGATACAGCCAGAAAGTTATCATCCATTGACGTATTTATGTCGGAAAGTTGATATTCTTATTTTTATTATTTACATAATGTTAAACTAACATATAGTCATGATCATAATCATTACGTATAATTTTGTTTTTTGTTTTTTTGTTTTTTGTTTTTTTCTTTAAACAATACGGGATCATAAGTGTTTATAATCAGTGTATTTAGTTTCTTCCTACTCGTAAGTCTATTCAAATCCGTATTTTCTACATGAAATCTACATGATGATTCATTTTATACAAATATAAAGAACAGTACCATAATCTATGATGTTTTGGCTACAGCCAAAACGTGCTAAAATTTTATAATAAAAACTTTGTTAGACAATATTCTATTTTATGATATATTATATTATAGTTCAATTAATATTTCACTGGGATAGTAAAACTATTTATGTAATAGAAAAAACAAAAATTCTAAATCGATTTGCTTGAGATCACGAAAACCCTAAAAGCAGGTTACAAGTGCTTGGTAAAATGATTAAACCTAGTTTTACATATATATCAATTTTCATATAATAATTGCTAATTCTTAAATCAAATGTATAAAGTCAAACTTTCAATAAATTTGAAATTAGTAGTTGGTTATCCTGATTTATTGACAGAAAAATGTTATTGAATCTCTCTAATACTAAAGGTGTAGATGTATTATATAGAGGTTGTGGAATCTCAACGTCAGAATACAGAGTGCTCATACATAAATAATGCCCGTAGCAGCAACCCTCAACGGTAGAATGAGGTAATTTGGTCTTCTGCCCTCAACATGTGCGTAAACGTGCGTAAACGTGATTATTAGTTAAATAGGTCACACAATCTATAACTGATGAAATATATCTTAAGACATTGGTGCCACTGTACATGTATGAGTGGGTGGGTCACACACCACTGTATGTGTATGGGTGGATGGGTGGGTCAATACCACTGTATCACATTGATATGTGAAAATAGTTATATAAACAAAATAACATGTAGATTTTAAATAATTAATATTTATCATTATGACTACACCTGTAATATATTTTATATTTATTTTATTTCCCATTAATTCATGGAGTTTGGGGGGGGGGGGTTAGGAGGATAGTTTCAGTTCACCATATGCATAGCTGGACTATAATATCATATTTCGTTATATTTATCACTTTTTATACTTTCCTTAACTCAATATCATACAGTCAGACTATTTACATGTACGAGTGTATTGCGACCCCATACTTAAACCAGTGATGCGAAAGAGGTACCCTGAATGCAGGAAGTGTGATTGGGATCTAATGATCAACCACTCTCTAATGTCATTTTATGTGTTCATGGTAATTATATTGATGGTAAGCTTCGTTACGGTGTGGTTCTCTATGCTTGCTGATCTCCCCGTCGATTTGCCACATCACTTTAATATTGAATAGTACCCGTGTTTTTAAGTTTTGTTCCTGTATTCCCGTTATTCAACTTTTTCTGGTTGGAATCTAAATGGTCACCTAGATAAGAACTGTATAAAGTCTAGAAAGCCCTCTAAGTATACTTTAGGAGGGTGCAAAGTAGGGTAGTGTCAGAGTTAGTGGAAACCTAAAGAATCGTCATTGTGAAGACCTGCTAAATGGTTGTTTTTTTATAGCCACAGCTATTTTGCTGATCAAAATCTAAGTATATTATACATGTAAAATTTCAGATTCGTAGACCCTGTCAAATGTAGTGTTCACAGTGAAGAATTAAATCATAAAGGCAGGTTTAAAAACATATTTTTATGGTTGTACCTTTTGTATTAGCAGGATAAGGCTGAATATAAATGAATAATTCCAACATTTCTGGTTAACATCAATATTTTCTTCTTAATTACAAAGTTGAATAATGTATAAAATTAAGTTCGTCTACTTTAAGACCAACTAGGGAAATTACGTCTGAACCAGTGGGATATCAGGTGTTTTGCCACGTTTCACTATGTCTTACGAACAGGCAGTGAATGTAATCGTAGAGAGTTTTATTATGTTATGATTGATAAACAACATAATAAAACTCTCTACGATTATAGCAATCTTCATACAGTAAAAAAGTGTAAACATGGTGAGAAACGACTAATGCAGGACCAATTTCCCAACATCAAATAGACTTAATGATTTTTATAATCTAAAATTCTTAGTTATTTAGTAAAACCATTTATTTTAATTGGAAAGTTTCGAACTTAATTTTAGTAAACTCACTGCCTGATCGTAAGACATAATAAAACGTGGCAAAAACCTGATATCCCACTGGTTCAGACGTAATTTCCCTAGTTGGTCCTTAAGTAGACGAACTTAATTTAAGGATTTTTAATATTACGCTTAATCTATAAAGAAAATGTTATAGTTTTTTTTATATTATGTGGACAATACAACCTCTGATATGATGTAACGTGAAAACATGTAAAAGTGACGTGTTATCGCTCTCTTCCAGCCTATCAGCAATTTAATGTTTCCTATATGCAAGAAGAAGACAAGTATTACATTTAACGATTTTCGTAAACTTATAGATAGAGAATAACGTCTTTTTGTAGTAATAAGCTATACATAGGTGACTCTATAAATGTACATTAATGAATAAAACAAAGTTAGTTTAGTTTAGTTCTTTGAATTTATATAATTATTTATATAGTGCGAATTTAAAAGTTAGTTATTTGATGTAAACTATTTTTAATTTTGATTTTTTAAAGTTTTAAAGCTATTATTTTCCGTTTTTCTATTTATACATAAATATACCAACGGTAAGTAATTGTAACCAAGTACATAACAATACTAATTGTAAATGAAATAAAAAATGTTATATTTAATGAATAACATACTTAAAATAATGTTTTGCAGGAGTACGTATAAATGTAATATACTAAGGTATATTTTCCCATTTAATTTTATCGAGTATAAACATTATAACATTACTATTTGAGAGAAAGTAACCTTTGGACAGACAGAAAACTATACAACCTACTTCCTGAGGATATAAAACCACTACAAGGAAAGAAACTACAAGCAACCCTCACCAAGTAGCTCACCAGCGGGGCACTCTACTCCCTGGTTGAGTTCCTTAACTGGAAGAAAAAAAACCCAATAAAGAATTTATAATGTAAATTATGACGCCATTACATTTCTCAGTGATCTGTACATAAAGAGTTTGTCTATTGTCTGTTGTCTGTTACTATTATAAATTACTTAGATGCATATCCTCAAGAAATGGATGAATGTGAGAGGCGAATGGGTGTGATGAGTGTACATGAACGAGTGTAGTTATTGTTACTAACGATGGTTGACAGTTCCTTAGAAAGTCTGGTTATCTGCTAACTGACAATCTTGACACCCAGTTCTCTTCATTACACAAAAATTAAACCTTGACTACCACTCAACATGTAATAATGGACACTGACTAACGTAATAAAGATTCGATTCCTGCTACGACAATTTATTTGTATAGTTAAAATAGAAACATTAAAAATAATAAACTTGTAAGTCTATATGACAGCCATATTGGTTATTTCCACCAATCACAGCTCTTTATTTTGGTCAAGTGACTTGGTGGGGGTACCCAAAACCGAACCTAACCGAAGAAATCCGAGCCAGCACAAAGGCGTTCGCTGGGATGAAGCTCTTCGTTGGTAAGTTTTTTACCCCCCCCCCCCCCAAGTTATTTACCAGTGTACAGAGGATATAGCATATATTAAAGTAGTGTCCACGTTCGTGGCAACCATTGAGCAAACGTCGTTTCGTTATAAATAGGGTCTATCATAGAACCACAAATGATCTCCTCAAGACGTTGTCCCCAAGTAGCTGGGTTACAACACTGCACCACCAGCGTCGACAATTGTAATTATGTAAAAACACTTCTATTGCTTAAAAATTATGACATACGTTTGTATTGAAAATCACATTCACCCATATACGTAAGTACTTTTTAAGGAGATGATCATCAATGATTAATTTATTTGTCCAAGAACAAATAGTACATTGACAGTAAATCAATGTAATAAATAAATATTAAAAACTTATATGCAAATTTAACAAAAATTAAAATAACTTTTAGCTAAACGCATTTTCTAACTAAGTAACCACTTTTATCGTTCCTATATATAATACATTTTTTATAGCAGATAAGTAGGGGAATTTCCTGGATTGTAAATATAATGTTTTATAACATGATTCTTGAATAGTTTCTGAAGTCACATGTACAGGGGATAGACATCTGGTGGAATAGGCAGAAAAAAATACTAAGATTTACGATAGTTTTACATTTATATGTGTAACTCTGAAGAATAGTTCGAGTTTATGGGATTTACTACTGCAGGTTTAAAATTAAGACAGGTAAATAAAATTAATAAAAAGAAATACAATGGTATATTATATAACAGTTCATATTTTAAAAATATATTCCAAGCAATATGTTGATACAGGTTACAAAAGAAACTAAATTTAACCTTATTATGTAGCAATGTAACTTTCAGTTTCAAAAGAAAAACCTATATTTTATAAAATACGATTCGTTCAACTACCATGTATCACGTTACTCAATAATGTAGGTATTTATTATTGTCAATACCTATACAACTTATAAATGTATTATTAGATTTGGCTCATGCTTTTTTAAGATATAGGTGGGTCATAAGAATCCTGTAGGGGCAGGGTCGATAGGACCTATGTATGATACATATATGTATAGGTAATCATATCTGAACTATCTAACTACATGTTTATAAAAGTAACAGAAAATATATGCAGCTGTTTTCAATGTTAAAAAAAGTTAACTAAACATAATCTTATTATGTGTAAAATAATTCTATGGCCGTTAAAGGAGGTGAGATGCCGAAATAAAACTCCCTTCACGTGTTGGTATGTCCCATTTTGTTTTCTACGCTCGCTAGGCTTAACGCAACTTCGGAACTAAAATAAACTGCTTAGTAACACTTGGGTTAAAATGCAGGCAGCTATATGGCAAACGCTTACAGTCAGTCTTAGGTAACACCGAATGGTCAAAATATATTAATTACAGGTTGTAAAGGATTTCAATAAACCTTTCAGTTTTGATTCAAGAAATTAAAACTCACTGCAAAAATTTTGTATAGTTTTTTCTTGAGGGACGCAATAACTATACTATTTTCCCCTAACTTTTAATGTGATTGTAAATATGGTTACGACAGTGTGGGTATAATATTATTGCAATATTTTGTTTTATGGCACCAATTAAGAATCAAAGCACCGTAAATGTTCTTTATCATCACAAAACTAATTTATGTTGGCAAAACCTCGTTAGTAAACCAAATAAATTTACGTCTAGAACTGACGTAATTAAATATAAACACTATTTTGATTTACTGGATTTAGAATCAACAAGTATAGGTGAACTATTCTTGTATTAGCTCACCTTTTACTTAGTTTTATTGCTTTGTAGATATTAAATTAAAAAAATCGTAATCAATTAGGCAATTTAAATACTGATAATCTAACAATTTTTTTGTATAATGTATGTAAGGCAATAGAATATGTATAAAAGGTTTAAGTCAATAGTTCAAAAAATTTAAAGTCAATGTAAAGCTCGTCAAAGTAACACTTCGTTGATCAAATATATTTATGTTATGTATACGTTTATATAATTATATTATGTAACTAATGCAGAATTTGATTTTATCTTATAAATAAAAAAATAAAAATGATTTATATAAAATCGATTTCATTATTTTATAATGCAATATATCCAAATCATGACTAAGTTAGTGTTGACCAAATGTTTGTTGTGTTCATCTCCTATATGAATGTAATTAAGAACTTCTAAAATCATAGGCCTCCCTTTTACCTAATCATTTAATGATTCAACACATTTTCCATCAAACTATGGCTATTTAGAAGAATTTATGGTGTATACATACTACTTTAGCGCCTTGACTGCCTTACGTTTGCAATATCTGCAGTACATCCCTGTACCCGAATCACGTTCAACTCCGTTGGTGACCAGAATAATCTTACTTATTGCATTAAAGAACATGTAGAGAACTGGAATGAACCATTTTCGTCTATTGGAAAATACTAATGATAAATATACAAAAAAATACAAAATAAAACATAAAAATAGTACTTGATTAGTTTTTGAGAAAACATTTGAATATTTGTCAATCCAAATTAGAAACTATATTATTTTTCCTGAGCAGAAGCTTATAATTTCTGCTTTAGCCATAATTTATTTTTATCATGACTAAAATACAATTGATAGTCTATGTCAGTTATATTACGTAAAAAAATCTGACAAAAAAAGTCCATTGTCAATTCTTCAGCTGTGAGAATGGTTTACTAATTTCGATCACCGTAAAATTTCTTAATGTTAAACTTCATCATATTTTTAGTTTATTTGTATTATTATTATAATTTATTATTGTAATAATAATACAATACATCGTCATTGAAACCTTACTAATTAATAAAATCTTAAGAACTGAATTAAACCCACTCTGACTTTCAAAAGTAAAATAATATAAATAAAGAGATTGCAATATATTTAAGAAAAGAAAAAGCTTGAATTAGAGAAGGAAAATTTAGTCTGCTTTTTTTAATCATTATTATTTTGTATTTAATTTAATTTCAATTCTTCATTATGGCTCAAGTTTATATCAAATAACTTGGCCTATATTGTAATGTATAATAATTTTAATTTCGACTACATAACAATAAACACATTTATTCTTTAAAATTATATTTGTCTTTTATCTTTAGTTTTATTATTTAATACCCTATTTACTTATAATATACTTTAGATTAATAAAATAATATTGCCTTTTACTTCTCTATTTGAATGCCTTATCTCCCTCTTCCTCTAAAATAATTTGACATTTTCACATTTTAAGGCAGTTTCATATCAATATTTATTATAATACTAAATAAACACTAATACTAAAATAATTGCACTAAACAAAAACTATAAGTTTTAGGAGTCTATAAAAATTATTATAAACTGTTTACAGAATTTAATAAAATGGAAAATAGAATAATTGTTATTTTAAAATATTTACAATTTACCCTCTCTTATATGATCTTTTACTTCTAGCATAATGATTTGCACAAATATAAAATTAAATTTCTAAAATGTTTTTAGTATTTTAATCATTATATGTTTACAGAAGGATTCAGCTTACTAAATTGTTCATTAATTGCATTTTCATTTTTATTTTGAAAAATAAAAGGGATTTTGGAGTCAGTACAATTTAAGATTTATAATTAGTCTTTGTAATATAACTTTTTACTTCATTATAACACATTTGGGCTAGTACTAAAATGTTTAGTCATGTTTTTAATTAATGTTAATATACTTTTAATTTAAATAAAAGTACCATTATTCATATTATAAAATTATTATTTAATTTAGAAATGTTTATTAAACAATAAAATCTTAAACACCTTTTAAAGTAATATCAATTCTGTTATACATATTTTTGGTTCATACTAATTAAAAATTGTATTTATGTTTAGCAAAATAAAATTTATTATTTTAATGTAAATATAACCAAAAATTAGTAGTTCATAAATGTTTAATTCTTTAAATGATCTAGGTAGTAACTACACAGTTACTGAAAAAAACTTATATTCAATCTTTGTATTACCTTTTAGATTTAAATAATACATTTGTTTCTAAATTGTTTTCAGGGACTAATCGCATGTCCATTTTGTATGTATGAGGCAATGTATATTCTGACGCAGGAGATGGACGGACATCCGGTTAACAATATATTAATCATTCCTGCCTCTTCTTGAAGACTGTTTGGATCCATATTAATTAGTTTATTGATTCGTAGTATATTACTATAATTATAATTTATTGTGCAGCTTAATAGTAACAAAGACCTGCATAAAATAATATAATATACCCAATATAAATACTAATGAAGTCTATTTAAGTAAGTAAACTAAAAAATACTACGTAATTAAGCTTAATGAAAATCAAATATTACTATTTTAACCCAGCTACTGGCAACTAAAAGCTTTTATTAGCAAGCCATTTTTAAATATTTTGCAAACATTTAACAAAGAAATCATTAAAAATAATAAATGTAATATATTTTTATGCCGCTTTACATAATTTTTCAAAAAATTCAATATGTTATATTATAATAAGATTTGATAAATTAAATTTTTTATCTTTTTAATTATTTAATTGTTGAATATTTTTAAAAAATCTTCTATATAGTATTTAAAAAGAGGGGCATGCCAAGAAAATAAATAAAAACTGAATAAATAAAAACTGAATAAATAAAATTCCAAAATATACAAATTGTCAGAAATGTTATCTAGTTTCATTAAATATATACAGAAATGTTTATAATTTAAATGTTTTACACCCTAAAAGTACCTCATCAGGAAGGGGTAGAAAATCACCATGGTATGATATGTCACTCTCTGAATCAGATTCTACAAGTGCACTCTGTAATGAACCTCTTATATCGTTTTAATGCTCTAAAAAATCCGTAATAATTTCCAAATTTATTTAGAAAGTTTAATATTCAAATATAAAATATGTTCAAAAATATTTAAAATGTTTTTATACAAATTCAAATATTTTTGAACATACATATTTTATCTTCTAAAATACTTACATCATATGTCCGAGTAGCTTACTAATTACATAAGTAAACAAATGTTATTTGACATAAAAATTCAGAGTGCACTTCACCAAAATAATATATAAAACGTTTTCATTGTTATTAAACTACAAAAACATTAAAAAACAATGTCATTTGACAGGAAAAACAACATAAGAAAACAAGAAGCTGACACGAACACAACACAGCACTAATAGGAAAACTGAACTACATTATTAATTCTGAATACAACAGAATGTGTATCAAATGTGATACATCGATATATTGGTTCATATAATATCAAACAGTAATGCTATGCCTAACAATACTCAGGTATAATTAAAAAATATTGCAGATAAAATATTTTCGTTACCATAAAAACTGGTTAATTTGCGTCAATGTTTGATCGGATTTCCAACAGTCACCAGTAGTTGGCTTAAGAAAAAAGAAAACAATGTTATGTCTTCAAGTATGATAAAAAATAAGTTTTTTTTAGCCAATTTTCATAGCAGGATATCATATCTTAAAGGAAACTTAAATAAATAAAGAGGGTTCAATTATTTAAACTATACACAGAAATATTTACTCTTTTTAGAAAGAAATATGAAGGTGCTAATTTCCATGCAATCAAAGTAGAATCAATGTAAATTTTTTAACTTAAGGGCAAATCATATTACTAAATTTATCGTCTTTATAATATTCACAACACTATCTCCCCAAGTAACTGGGTTGCAACACTATGTCTCAAGCGCTGACTTTTAAAAATAAACGTACTCAAACTGAAATATTGTTTATCAAGTTACGATCTTACACTATATTAAAAGCATTACTTTTAATTTATTTTAGTGACGTTCTCATTGAAGAAATCAAATCATCTATAATAAATTACGTGCCATCTTGATTCGGAATAACTCAGTTTCTTTTGTACATCTCATTACATCAGCATGACATTTACCATAATTCTTAATTATAAATATGTCACAAGATAAGGCTTTCAGTTAAATTACTTCTTTCTGGTAACCACAAAGCCTACCATGAGTTGATAAATTAGTCTCTTAATTGTACTTTAAAGTTGTTTTTTTTTTTTTTTTTTTTATAATGAATTGTGAAATTTATATATTAAAATTTATATGTATACACAAATGTTGGATCCATTAGTGTTATTATTTTCAGTATAAAAAAAAATATATTTATAAACATTGATCTTTCTTTATATATTGTTAATACATTTACCATCATTTTTAAACAGTTTTAATATTTAAGAAAACTGCATTAATAACTTATTGTTTAAATTATTGCTAAATTAGTATAAGTTTACAAACTTTTATAAACGTTTTTACTAGATAATAGAGACTGTGTGCAATTGACTGCATCAAAAAGAGAGTTTCATACATATTACAGTTATATTAACTGACAGTGTTCATTCTGTTTATGGCAGATTTTACAACAATGCTTCTGGGTAGATGATAACCAGGACATAATAACAGTATTTATGACGATACTGCTGATAACAGTTTTATATGAAACATCTAATAAAAGTTACAACTTTGAAAACAAAATGTGAGATAGTAACCCAAGCTATAATAAAGTATGAAAAATGATACTAGAATAATGTCAAATAATGTAAACAAGTACACTAGAATTAATCTATGCTAGTTAGGTTTCATTGTTGTATTTCACTTTAAAAACAAGTATGGTTTATTAATTAACACGAAATGTGGAAAAATCGTCTAACATGAGATATTGTACGTGTATTAAGTAACCTATATAGTAAAACTAGGTTTAGACATTATCTGATGGAAATGGTTAATTTACACTAACGGAACCTCTAGACCAAAATGTACTAGATGCAAAGAACATACATAAAAAAAGCAAACGCACAAAAAATTAAGAAGAATAACAATTGATAGGACATGTTATAAATTAAATAATTACAGTTAAATACAATTTTTAGGAATTGTATAATGTAAGTTTAAATAATTTAAATTTTGACTGCATAACAAAATTGCCCTGTTGGTGATTTTGTTACTTTAGAAACATATTTACTTTCCTCCTATATGTTATTGCTTTAGTTCCTATTTGACATAAAAATTCAGTGTGTACTTCAACAATATAATATATAAGACATTTGCATTGTTATTACACTACAAAAACATTAAAAGACAATGTTATTTGACAGGAAAAATAACATAAGAAAACAAGCAGCTGACAAGAACACAACACAGCAGTATTAGCAAAACTCAACTACAGTATTAATTCTGAATACAAAATAAATACGTACCAATCGTGATACATCGATAGATCAGTTCATCTAATATCAAACAGTAATGCTATGTCTAATAATACTCTAGTATCAATAAAATATATTGCAGATAAAACATTATCGTTACAACTGGTTCCGACGGTCATAAGTAGTTGGGTTAAGAAAAAAGAAAAACGTGATGTTTTCAAGTATGACAGTTCACGGTTTACACCTTTACTTAAACTAATAAGGACGGTTTAACTACTTAAAATATACAACACAGATATATTTACTCTTTTTGGAAAAAAAGAAGGTCATTACTATGCAATAAAATTAGAACCAATTTAAAATTTTTAACTTAAGGGCAAATTGTATTAATAAATTTATCGTGTTTATAATATTAATAACACTATCTCCCCAAGTAGCTGGGTTACAGCACTGTGTCTCTAGTGCTGACTATCAAAAATAAACGTACTCAAAAAAAAATATTGTTTGTCAGGTTACGATCTTACACTATATTAAAAGCATTACTTTTAATTTATTTTAGTAACGATCTTATTCTTTTCATCAAGAAATTGAATCATCTATAGGAAATTACTTGCTACCTGGCCTCGGAATAAGTTTTTATATAAACAATATATCTTTTAATACTAAAAATAAGGTTATGTTTTTTGTAAATCCCTTAATTATATCAAGTATATAAAATTAATACGTACATGCAGCATAAGACAAACACGTTACAAAAATGTTGACCGAGAGAAACTTAATGTTAACCCCGATTACAATCATTGCCAGCTTTAATACGAACTGACTAGATACAATTGCAATTGTAAAAATTGCTATTAATTAAGATACATTAATAACACATGTGTTTTTTAAAATACCCAAACAAGCAAAGTCCATCCTTATAAGCTGACAAGTAGTTAAAAGATGAAAGCAGATTGACGAAGATGGACGGTACCACAATCTTTCCTGATTCCACGTACAAAGTGGACCAGGTCATTCCATTCGGGTATACTTCTTGTTGGTAAAAGAAACATGGAATATTATGTGTATTGTGGGGAATGTATTGTGTATAGTGCTTATATACCAAGATTTTATTGATTTGGTTCGGTGGCTCAAACCTTTATTATTATTGGTAATACAATCATCTGACATTATATCTACATTATAGCTATAGTTGCATTTCTATTTAACAAGGGCAAACGTAGTTGCTTTTTCTTACAGTTCATTTATGATTTTTAACTAGTGACAAATTGTTTTTACTAAGAATTACCGTCTTTTTCAATTTAGTTGTTAAAAAATTACTTCTAGGAGAATCAACTTATGCGACAAAGTATATGAAGAATATAAAATCAATTATTTACACTAAGTAGTTATTCTATAATTATTTAAAAAATAAGTGGGTTGTGCATGTTGCTTTCACTATTTTATTTTGAAAATTCCGTAGATTTTGTCAATAAATATTCGTGTTAAAATAACCTGTTTTTAAAGAAATGTTGATCTTAAAAAGGCAAAAGAACAATGATATAATTTTTATACTTTAATAATTAGAATTGACTAACCAAAATTAACACTAAATCAATTTACTGACACTTCTGATGTCTAAATCAACACTTTTTTCCAATAAATTTAACTTAATAAATGTAACGTGGAATTAAGAATATTAAAAATTATGTTTCAAAACACGTTTGTTTGGGATAAATAACGTCTGTAGCGATTAATTCAGTCACTTTTGACCAAATTACAACTTAAAGGGTTGAAAAAATATGTGAACTTCATATTTATACTGGTCAGCTTAATAGTAGCCATATTATAAGATCTTTGGATAGATCTTTTCCTCATGAGAAATATTTAAATAATTTTTATAAATTTTGGACCAAAAATATGTAAATATATTGGAAAACAAAGCTTACTTTAAATATATATATAATTTAAAACATTTATTTGATTATTTATTTTAAGTCACAATAAATGTATCTTTCGTATTTACATAAAATTATACATTAGGCAATATGTCTACTAGTTGTTTTGTTTTATTTTAAAAATATTAATTGATTTTAAATTCCTTATAGATTGAAATTTTATAAAATTTAATTAATATTTCCTACGTACCATTGTTCTCTTTTATATTTTCCCACGCGTTTTAATAAAAGATGATTTTACCAATAGTAATATAGGTAATGAGGTTTTGAAAATATACTTTAAATTGAATTAAGACAATACAGTACAAGAAAATACCGTTTACAGCATCTTGTTGTCAGAAGAATAAAGAACTTCCTTCTTTCTAGGTCAGTAAATCGGTTGTTATTGAATCTTCAGAAGTGAACGTAACTTTAATTACAGAAAAGTCTGAAATAATATTGTTGTATATAACTGAACTTCCCATACAGTATCTGTCTTATATAAAAAATCTTTATCGATTATATTTTTAATTGTATTACTGATAATAACTTTATTGCACCAATAATTACTAAAATAATAACTGTAAGTGTACTTTTGATATTTTACACTTCAAATACCCCATACGTATAAGTTTAGATATAATAATATATAAAAAAGCAATCTAATATTCATAAATGAAAAAATAAACACCTTACATTCATTAAGCACCAAAAAATGACTAAGAACATTAAACTTGAAAACGGCCAAGACTTAAAACATATAAAAAAGTGTAGTTGTTAAAAAAGTAAATTAATGTCTTATTTTACCATACAAAGTAAGAGTTAATAAGAACTCTTACTTAAGTACCAACAGCTTAAGGGTGACGTACGAATCACCATCAATGATCGGACAGGCAGGCTGCGTGCAAGGACGGGGTCACTCTGACGGTCACCCATCCAAGGAACAGCCACGCTTGATGGTGCTTTACTCCGTTATCTTGCGATAACGTCAGAAACCCCCCGAGTAAGTTCAGACTAATATTTTGCTATTGTTGTATATAATATATCAAAATAATGGGGCTCTTTTGCACAAAGAAACACGTCAAAAACTTGGGTTTATTTTTGGAGTAGTTGGTCCGTTATGACTATCGAATTGTAAAACTTCGTCTTATTTAGTAGGTCATTGCCTATTCTAGTAGATCATAAGATAATTTTCAGCTAAAACTTAATATCTTACAACTTTTTTAATTAAACAATACTAAATTATTGATTTTTTAACAGTTTGACATGCATAAAGGAAAAATTCAACTGTTAGTCCACTAGATTGGTCCTAATATAAAAGTATAGTATTCTATATAATGTATATTAGTAATAAACATGAATCGTCCAAATTTTTCTATAAGCATGTTTGAAACAACGGACGTTAAATTATGTTTGTTTTTAGTTGATGATTAGTTTTGTTTATTTTTTTAAATTTTTTTACGAATACATTTTAGAACTTTCTTGATTCACGAAGACCACTAAACATTATTTTGAAAAGTAAAAGTTGGATCACCTCTTCATAGTGTTTCTAATGGTAAAACATTTGAATTTAACCACAGGAATATATAATTATAACCTACAAATAAATGTTCACCTCTACCCATAAAATAGGTCAAAATATAGGTTCACATTTTAAATTTAATATTAACAGAGTTTTCTGAATATTCTACAGAAGATATGTAATTAGTAATTTCGTAAATCAAATAATATCCACCCTCCCCACAGGTTTTGAGTGACAATATTGTGAAAATTTAATATATTCTAAAATCAGTACTGCCATGTATTTAAAAAAGATTTTATTTTGAATCGAACTAAGTATAATAAGCCTATATACTTTAATTGCAAAGACGATGTATATAGGGTGACTATTTTAGGAGGGTTGCACAAAGAGAGTCTATACGCATAAGAGGTTATCATGTAGTACCAAGATTTGGTTTGGTTTACAGAAGACATTTATTTATGTAATAATGGGAATATGTTTTGATATATTATAATTGGCTTTGGTCATAAATGTCCCTAAAAAGAAAGAGAGAAATAAAAAACAAACAGATGAGATTTGGAACAGTCAAGTTTACTTATATAGTCCAATATCTAAATATGAAAAGTCGTGAATACATATAAGCTATATAACAATGCAATGTAGTTTTATTGATCCTAACTGACAAATATATTAATAATAATAACCAAAGCTTAATAATTAATTTTATCAATATAAGAGTTAAAAGAAGAGTCAATCAAATACCATTGCAACAATCAAGTGGGAAAGGTCGAGAGAGCATTAAGAACAATGAACAATGACCGTTGTGTGTCAGGAAGCGACCCTTTGTTAAAAATCCTCTCTCAAAGGTCCATGACTACTCCCCCTAGAGGAGCCTGTTCTGAGTAATTACACAAGCTTCAAAACACGAAAGACCCTGTATTAAAACTCAATCTTGTTACTTATTTATCTAAATTTTAAATAGCCCATGATTTAATATTGTTCAATGTTTCTTCCATGGTGTTTTAAATACAGTAAGTATTTATAGTCTTTAAAATATATTATTTATGTCTTTTTTGTTTTCTAACAGGGTGGGCAAAATATAGAAACACTTTCACAAATTTTGTATGACTTATCTTGTAAAGGTAAAATATTTTACTTGTTCATGGTTTCAGAGAACATACTTTTTGACGCCATTAGTGACATTTCGTCTTTTCAGGGGAAAAGCCCACGAGAAGTTGAACGAACATCTTCTATGTAAGCCTACGTCGAGTGTGGTTTTCAATTAAATGTATATTTCTGATTAATTAATTGCCGCAAACTGGATTTCGAAAAGTTTATCATTTCCAGATTAGCGGTCATTTTAATTTTAAATTTACTAATTTTTACAATATTATTTCTCCACTATATAATGTTTTAGGGTACATTTTTCTGATAAAATTTATACTTTATTAAACACAATTATTAAAAAAACCTTAACTATCAAATTACCTATGGAAAATATAACATTGTTGTGAAAGAATTTCCATAATTATTTCCATCCTTGCATATAGTTAAAATGTGCTTCTTAATATATTTTTTCATACAAATTAATTTTCTTACTCTTTTTTTAAAACAAAATATTTCTAACTCTCTTCCAAATAGTTTTTAAAATATTACTCTATCAATAAACAAAAATAATAAATAAACATAACATTGATTTAGTACTTTATTAGTGGTCTTTAGTTTACCTTAAGTCAATTTTACTAAATAATTTTCAATTCTAATTTAATGTATAATAAAATACTAAAAATGAGGTGACAAGGATATTTAATTTCTTCTAAAAATTAAAATGTAAGCATATTTTCCGAGTAAATTAGGTGAAGTAACTAAATATTTTTCTGTGATTATTAACGAGTTTGGAATTTTTCAGTTATATTAACCAAATAATTTTAAACATAAATTAATTTAATAACTAACTGTAATAATTTAATACTTTGCGGTAAAAAATTTATTATTCAACTCATTAAACAATAACAGTTTCATCTGTTTAGTTGTTTCATTCACATATTTACGTAATACGTAGTGTAGGATAGTTATTTGCTAGTTTTGTAATTTTACTTCTGATAATATTAAATTATTTGTCAATGTTATATATATGTATAAGTAATTATTGTATTTATACTTAAATTTGTCATGGTAAATAAATGTTAAGTATAAAATATAATTTGATAGGGCTTGTTTTAATAAGGCCTATTATAAGTATGATTATTTGGTGCAAGTCAAATTTCTATTGAAGATTCAATTAAGATAAAACTATTTAATTTTTTGATTGCTATGTATATATTTATACATTAAATAATTATTTTTTAAATTAACGTACACATTATTTCAAAATACAATATGATTGGAACATCTGTGTAAGTTGTTAGTCATACAACATGGAACGTTGTATAAGTTATTTATGAATGAATTGATTTATGTAGCTATTTTCCTCTCATGCAGCAAAGAGTGCACTATTTAAGCTTTCCGTATGCACGTAGCTTACTACAGCTTTCATCCCTAATATAAAAAAACTACACATTCTATTAGAAACACGTAATTAAATAACATAGAGGAAATTATTTTCAATTGTATTTTATATGGAATTTTTAAAAATATAAATGCTGTTTCTTATTCTGGTGGGGATTTCTAAACGAAAGTAACATTTATTAGACAAAATTCACTAAACGATTTCTCGTAGTGGATAATATAGTTAATATACCACAGAAATTAGAAAAAACTAGCAAAAGGAAACATATAATACAAACCATGGGAGTAATATAATTGTATAAGGCTTTTAATAAACCATTAATCACATAAATATAATGATTATTAATTTTAAATTTAAATTTGTATATTTTAAAAATTAGTTTTTTTATATATAAAAATATATGAAAATAATTATATAGAAATATTATAGATGTAGAAATAATTATTGTTATGTTACCACCAAAATACATTTAAAAATGTATCTTGTGATTAATATTTTTCTTATTTTTAAAATGGTGGCTGTTACAAAGTTCTCATTGATAATTCATTATTACTTCTTAATATACCCTATATAGAATCGAAATATAGCTAAAATATATTTTAACATGTGAAAAATATAATTATTCATTGCAAATCAAATATTTTTAAAAATAATTATTGTTTGAATGAATATTAACTCAATAGTTTATTAGTAGAATTAGTGAATTGAACAAAATTGCATTAAAAAATTTCGCATAAATATGCAGTGAAATTGCCTTTCGCTGAAACATATGTATTTATAAATATGTGTATTTAATGGACACGGGGTTAGTAAATGTGGATCAGCAGAGGTTTAATTTAAATTTAATTACTGTCCTAAGAACATCTGCTAAGTAATCATCAATGTATTATCAAATCAATTAAAAATATTAATGAATTTTTATTAATTAAGCGTGGACAATGTTTTTGATATCAATATATACAAAGTATTTTTTTATGACAGTATAAATTTTTATTATACTATTTGATATACATTTTAAAACAGTTATTAGACATCACTAACATGTTTATTATTTTGAATAAACGTATGATTCATATATTAGCTGATTAAATTTATTCTAATAATATTTGTCTACCTTTTTATATTTTCTTCCAGAAATTTATTTAATGTTCTAATAAATTTATTATTTTATCAATATGGTAAAATAAACACTATATACCCTAAACCTGTTTTTCATACATAATATAAGCATGTATTAAATTAATTTTATTTTAGAATAATAAGATATAATATCCTTGCTATTAATGACTATATTTAGTCAGGGTATAATAAGTGGAAGAAGGGACCTTTTAGTCCCAACTTCGCCTGGTTAAATAAAGACGTATTTCATTTCATTATATATTCTTGTACAAAGACTCTTGCAGTATTAATATTATTGAAAAATAGAAATGTATAATATATAGGGGCAAACTATTTACTATATTCTTTTCAGCAGTATGTAGAATATTTCAATGCTGTCTTAGTTTAAATACAATTCTCTTCTTTACAATGACTTACTACTCCATATTTTATATAATTGCAGTTATATTTATTTTTATTTGTCTTATTTAAAATCCTCAGATGTTACATTTGACTAAAAATTAAGTATATATTTCTTATAATGCCAGACTCAAATTTACTCGTTAATTTAATTATAATTTTCAATTGTACATCTGGCCACACTACTGGTTAAAGTGGCCAGTATATTTCTCACATTTTTTCATGCATGTATTATGTAATTATCTATGGGAAATAAATTCATTTATTCATTTATTCATTTTTATATATGGTGCAGAAATATTTTAATTGTGTTCTAGGGTACGCTATGCATCACATGATAGCTAAACATGTCTGTTCCCTTAACTTTTAATATAACCTAATTATAATTTAATAACAACATTCTTAAACTTTATTATGAAAACTAATTTAAAAGCAACATTTACTTTAAAAACTAAACTCATTTAATAAAATCAAGTATTATCATCAAGTGATACTTAGTTTCTCAAGAAAAACTAAAGGGAAAATATTTATTGACCATGACGGTTGACATTCTAGGATGACAAATAGCCGTCGTAAATCACCCCTAGTCATCAGTGCCTGGTGTCAGGTGGAGTTTATATTAAACTTAGCAAAACTATGGTACAAAAATGATTGTTATACAGTTTTGCTTGAAAAATAACCTTCACAGGTACATCTGGTCATCAGTCCTTTTTGTTAGGTAGAGCTTGCTTTATTGAACCTAGCAAAACTTGCAATAATGGTTAAGGCGGTCTGCCATGAAAAATACTCGTCATCAGTCACACCTGGCCCTCAGTGCCTTGTGATTGGCGGGTTTTGTAGAGCTCTAAAAAGAATTGCTATATTCCATAATATTCAGTTATTTATTTTAATGATGTTTATTTATTTGATATAATTCCTATAGTAAAATAATTGTGAATATATAATATTAAAATTACGCTCTGACATACATTTTACACAAATGAGAACTATTTTTCAGTTTATTTAATTTCCTGTAAATTCAAAATTCACTCAGGTTTCACATTGGTAATTTCCTATTGCAATTAATTATGTTTATCAGCTTTAATAACTTTTTAAAAACCATCTTAAATTACATTATTTACCATACAAATAACCATTAATTATAAACGAAATTAATATCTGTACTTGTGGAAAAATTATAAGTTTATTCTCTTTTGTGGCAAAATAAAACACTTCATAAAGGTATTTAAACTATTATATGGGATCTTAATGATATAATTATTACAGCATTACCGTGTCCTTTGTAATAATTTATTTATTTTTTTATTATTAAAGTTACAATCTACATTATAGTTATTGATACCGATAAAAATCTTATCTATTTATATATCTATGATATATTTTGAGGTTTAATATATAATACAACAGTTTATTATACTTCACTTTTTATAAAGAATCGTGAAATATTATCAATTGTCTTTTTTAAAGAAATCGGTGGTTTTAAACAATTTTAACTACTAAAATATAATGAAGAACAGTTCCTAAAATCTACTATTATTCATAATATCAATCAATTTATATTTAAAATAAGTTGTAAATATTTTGTAAAAGATATAACATTTTTAACAAAAGTGCAAGGGGCTAGTTAGCTACAAAAAAGTATAAATTGTTATAATAAGTTTTATTATTAAAAGATGAGTGTTTTTTTGTATTTGAGGGTATCAAAACTTTTAAAATCCTCAGATTATTAAATTTATATTCCATCCTACCACTCCAGGAAGCCTTTGCTATATACAAATCTTGTTTAGTAGACATCTTAGACACAGTAAGGTAAAATATACAAGACGACGTTTGAACTTAACTACATCCTAAGGCATGTCCCTGGACTTAGCAAGACAAATTTTGTAGTTTTTACTGTGTATTAGACCTTTACGATAAGATCAAACGTATGCTAAAATACTTAGGACTAATTAATGAAAAAGTAATACGTAAATAAAAACAGTTATATCAAACAACTTAACATTACGAAGAAGTTTGGCTCCAAATTTAAGGAGAAAGCATCCCCTCCATTGTGTCAGAGCCACCCTTTGTTAACCGTTCTGGCTCAAGAGTTCCGTAATTGTTCCCTCTCAAGTGGTCTGCTCTATATTACCACCAACCCCTCAGTACACACTACGATCGTGTAATGACTCAATAAATATCGTAGTTAATAATACGAAGAAGTATTCTTAATAATAAAAATCTTGTTAAAAAATCTACGTACCTTCAGTTTCTTAGTGACAAATTTGTAGTAATAATTCTAGTAAAAACCTAGAAACATAGTAGTAAACTATTTGGGATACGTTTTATACCAGCCGAATATTTTTAAACTTTTTAATTTTAACTTTAGAAATCAAATGCACTTTCAAGCTAATAAAGATCAATAGTTCTATATACACTACCAGTTTTATTTTCTTTTTTTCATGATACACTTATACACATTTAATAATTTGCATATTTCAGGAACTAGCGTCAAACTATTGTCTGTAACATCACTCCACAATTCTCGTGAGTAAACTTAAATAAAGAAAGATATTACTCTTGAAGCACGGTAGGCTTGACGATCATCATTAACTTACATATGTGGGAAAGTGGGAGGGACGTGCACGTGTGAGTGTGTGAGAAAAAGGTACAAGGTGTCCTTTGGTAAATATATAGTTCACAGAGTAACTATAGTAAGTACAATTAAACATGATCCAATCGTTACGTGGGATAATGTTCTAACGAATGAGGGTCTAGTAGTAAAAACATATTCTGATCGTTACAATTCCAAAAGTGTACTCCCCTACTGTTAAAGCAAGATTTTATTTGCCATTACCTTGAGCAAGAAAACAATAAAATAAAATAATTTACAAAACCAGACTTGGCGAATAGCTACAAACAATTGAAATGCTATACATTTATAAAGTAAAATGTAGAAATAACTTTTATAACTAATATGGCTACAACATTAGATATTGTTAACAATAAATATAGAATAAGCTTTATAAAACAACCAATTAATTACATAGTAAAAAGAGAAAATATATTTTAAAATGAAACTACAAGATTAAAAAAGATAAAGTTAAAGGATTTCTGGTTTTACTAGACAAAGTTATACTAAGTACTAAGTTTGGAAGTCCCAAGTTCCAATACTTTGCCTTGGGACTAAATAGTTAAACAGATTAAAATTTAATTCAAACAGTCAAACGTAAGGTATACGCATCCAATGATTTTAAGCCTCTATGGATAGTATATAATTTTCAATATAGCGTGAAATATCTAAAAAATAGAAAAACATTGAAAAACAATGTATTATTGTTAGAATACTTAAAAAATGTCCTTTTAATAAGATAAAAACGTCATAAGAGTTGAGGTGTAGTTTTATTGTTTTTCATGTCGACCAGAATGTTTCGAAATACTTTGCGATAGGATCTGTGATAAAAATATATTTAAACTATTTAAAAATAGAATATTTGCGTCGTTCCTGAAATATGCACAGCACCGAATACCATGGTAGAGGGTTGCAAATAATGAACGGTTAATAAGTATTTTCCATATTTAGTGTTAAATTAATGTTCTATCTTACAAATTATTGCTGCAAGGGCTTGTTCATTAGTGTGCGCCTATCTATGTAATTTTATTATATGTTTTTGGTTATGTTAGGTAAAAGATATACATTCTTCCTAGTTTTATTGATATTGTATATTGGGTGGTAGGCACCCAGTACCATTATCAATAAGTGTACATTCATTTTGGTCTTCAGAATTGACTTCACTTCTCTTACTGGCCAACGTTTCAGATCAAATGTGATGAACCATCTTCAGGACGGACGACTACAAGCTGGAGAAGTGCGTTCCTTATCACATTGTATACATTTTGAAGGGTTGTAGAATTAGGTTGTTTACTTTATAACACTCCTGTTTATTGACCTGTGTGATTAGTATTAGGACAGCCCTTCTAAGCCAGTGAATTATAATGTATTAGTGTTTATTTTTAATGTTTAAAGAAAAGTAATTTTATTTTTAGTAAATCTAGTTACGTGTTACATACAATCATGGTTGCTAAACTAAAAGGATATATGGCCAGTTCCTTTTAGTTTAGTAAAACTAAACTAAAATATTATAATATTATAAAAATTTTATTATAAAATAATAAATATTATAAAAAAATTAAAATATTATAAATTCTACATTATAATTTTGACATTATAATGTAGAATTCAGCCATTGTTGAATTATTATTTGATTAGCAATATGGAAGGCTAGAGTTAGTAATTAATTGTTAAAGAATTTACTGTTAAATTTACGCTTTTTCACAATTGATTGATAGGCGTATCCGTGTTGTACTTTATCCCTTATAAGGGGTCTTTGAGAATGAAATGCATTGCCAACTTCAGTATCAGATATAGCGGAATCCTCTCTGACATGTTATCTTCGTTGGACAAAGTACCCATTAACAATGCAGGTAAAACTGTCAATAGTCGATCTCTACTGTCGAGTCTTTCTCGTCTCCAGCTTTTTTACTATTACAATCCCATTTTACTCCGAATCCTAAGTGAAAAATGTACGTAAACATGTATTAAAATGTTAACTATTACTAACTTACTTACAGTATTGTTTTGAATGTAATTTCATTTTGAAATAAAATATATTAGACATACTAACACGTAACAAAATGATCAACGCAACTTTTAACTAAACATAAAGTTATGTAAGTTTAGGTGCTATATAAATCAAGGATAAGTAGATTTTATTAATTTAGATTTATGTATTTAAATTTAAATAATCGTGTAAAAAGCTTCAGCTGTTTTGGGTAATTTCCCCAAAAAAAAGATAAAAGATTTAAATAAATGAATAAAAAGTGTAAAATATGTCCTACCTATTTTTATAAAGAACTTTAGTACATATAAAAGTAGTGTTTGTAAGCAATAATGATTATATATCTATGTTTTAATCCCTTACATTACCTAACTTAAGTTTTAATTAAGGCTCAACTTATATTATAAACTTTCTGAATTGTCTTGTGGTAATTTTTATGGCCCATAGGCAGTTAATATTTTACTTGCAATTCCTACACTTCCTATAGTTTAAAAGAGTTAATTTAAATTATAGACACGTAAGATTTTTTTCCTTTTTCGAGTATTAATTATTGGGATTTATGACAAGTATATTATGTTATTTAATTTGCATAGTATTGTGACACCTTATAGTTCGAGGTTATAAAATAATATTTAAACATCCTTTAAATAAAGAATTGTATTTTTATGTAGTGAATATCTGAAAAAAGACTAACTAAAAATTAGGAAGCTTTACGAAAATAATATGTATAATTAATAATATAGTATATTATATTATACACATTAATATAATATATAATATTACAGGATAAAAATATGTTTTGTTAGGAAATATGAGCTATGTGACCTTACTATTTTACTTAAATAATAGAATCTGAAGTAACAGTAGAGTATAAGCAGTGTACCTGAAAATTCTAAATTAAATTTGAGGTGAGTATCTTCATTGAAGTAAATATTTACTGAATTCCCTTGGCCAGAAAACAATCCAATTACAATGATTAACAACGAAACAAAGCTAAACAACAAAGTAGATAAAAACTAGGTGAATTAGACTCACTTTGACCTTTGGACTTTCAAGATGGCGGCGGTCACGTGACTTTTCCAAGATGGCGGCGCCCATTTCCCGCCAAATTTTCTAACTTCACTTTTCCTAACCTCAAATTCCCGCCAAATTTCCTAACCTCACTTTTCCTAACCTCAAATTCCCGCCAAATTTCCTAACCTCACTTTTCCTAACCTCAAATTTCCACAAATTCCCAAATTTCCCTCCAAATTCCCAAATTTCCCTCCAAATTCCCACATCATACTATATGAAATACACTGTTAACCTTGTTATACTATATAAAATTCATTGTTAACCTAACTTTTTCCGTGTTATACTATATAAAATGCACTGTTGACCTTGTTATACTATATAAAATTCACTTTTTTTGTCCAATATGGCGTCTTTTTCCATGTTATACTATATAAAATTCACTTTTTTTGTCCAATATGGCGTCTTTTTCCATGTTATACTATATAAAATTCACTTTTTTTGTCCAATATGGCATCTTTTTCCATATTATACTATATAAAATGAACTTTTTTTGTCCAATATGGCATCTTTTTCCATATTATACTATATAAAATGAACTTTTTTTGTCCAATATGGCATCTTTTTCCATATTATACTATATAAAATGCACTTTTTTTGTCCAATATGGCGTCTTTTTCCATGTTATACTATATAAAATTCACTTTTTTGTCCAATATGATGTCTTTTTCCATGTTATAATATATAAAATTCACTTTTTTGTCCAATATGGCGTCTTTTTCCATGATAAACTATATAAACTTCACTTTTTTGTCCAATATGATGCCTTTTTCCATGTTAGACTATATAAAATGAACTTTTTTGTCCAATATGACGTCTTTCCCTCCTCAAAATTCCCTCCCAAAATTCCTCATCCAATATGGCGACCTTTCCCTTCGGGTACTTCCGGCGACCGTCGGCTACCTTCGTACGCTCTTAGCCTATGATGCACGCGTCGTCTGCTGGTCAGGCGCGCATGCGCGTTGTTACTCTACTCATATATACTCTATGTGCTCGACCCGATCGTAGCGCACCTGGTGGCAAAACTTAGCACATCCTTTCGGAAACATGGCGCCTTCGGAAGGGAAGTCCCAGGTGGGAAAATTCCCTCCCTCAAATTCCCTCGGTATACTATACAAAATGCACTCTTCCCATCTCATACTATATAAAATGCAAAAGATGGCGGCCATTTACATATGTACTATATAAAATGCTTTCGTGTACTTCCGACGACTACCTTCGTACGCTCTTCACCCCTCGGCTACAGGTCTGGCGCGCATGCGCACCCATATGCTACGCTCTGATTGGATAGTCCCTTCTTCTCATTTTGAAAAACAGTACTACACAGGATGACGTAATCGGAGTTTCAAGTCTGGACAGGCGCGTGACCCAAAAC